>JAOQMP010000175.1:40687-50793 GCA_027563575.1 Erythroxylum pedicellare | reverse complement strand
CATATATCATCAAAAATAATTGTTATTAATTAAGCTTTTTTTGTTTTTCAAGAGTGGAGTTATGAGAGAATTTAATATGAAGTTTGCAGTAAGATAATTATAACTTGTTATGCATAAATATAAGTGAAAGATAGAAAACTTTTAATTTAATATTTGTTAGCTTAATTTTTATATAAATACGAATGAATATCTAAATTGCTAAATATTTTATTAGAATGTTATAATGAAAAAGAAGTGTTATTTAAATAATTTGCATTGGTAAGAAATTAAATTTATTTTAAACTCGACTAAATTCATGTATTTTAAATTTTCTATAATGTGATTATGCTATAAAGTCGTTATAACATGCAAATAAAATAAAATAATTAAAAAAAGTGTCAAGTCAGCAATATCATCAAGCTGTTAGAAATTCCGTTATAATGGGGTTAAATTTTAACGTTTTTTAAATATTGGGGTCTTAAGTGTTCTCTATAAAATGTTAAGATTCAACTTATCGAATGGTGTAAAACTTAAGGTTAAAATTCACCATTTTGTCAAAATTTTTCCAAAAAATAGGTCTTACACTACCACGGTAGCAATTAGATGACACTGAGGGCTCACAAAATAAAAAATATTAAAAATATTGTCAGATTAGTGCTGACTTGGTACTTAACAAAAAAGGTTAAATTTTCCGTTATGGTGGGGTCCAATTTTAATGTTTTCTAAATATTAGAGTTATAATTATTCTCTCTGAAATGTTAAGGTTAAAATTTGTCGGTGAAAAACTTAGAGTCAAAAGTGACACTTTTGCCTTTAAAGTATCTTAATCTCAAAGATATTCCAACATATACATATTATTATATAAATATAATATACCAAGTATTGCATAAATGCTAAATTTATATAATAACTTAAGATATTGTATTTACATAATAATTCAGAACAATTAAATTGTTTTTTAATTAAAATACACATATATATGTTTTTATAAATATAATTTATGTTGTCACAAAATAAGTTAATATATATATATTTTTTAAAGTTGAGAATATTCAAAATAATTTACTTATAAATATATTTATTTACTCATTATTTCTAGGTTTCAATATAAATTTAAATTTTCTTTTTAATAATGAGATGTTGTGATAAGAAATGAATGCTAAGTAAACTAAATGCATATAACAACTGTTAATTAGGGATGGTAAATCAATTTCACTTAATTTGACTAAGCCAATTCAATTTAAATGTCAAAATAATGTAAAAATGTTGACAATCCAACATGAACAGCTCAACTGATCAAGCATGAATTCAAGTTAAGGAAAAAGTTTTAAGGTGAATAAAAGGATTTAGGACAGATTTGTCAAATATAGGAATAAATTGTTAGTGAGATAATATTGTTATCAATATATTATCAAATATTATTAGGATAGATCAAAATAATATTATCAAAATCATGATTTTTTATATTTTAAATTTTTAATAATTATTTAATTTTGTTTCATTAATACTATAGCAAATAAGTAAGATTTTTGTAGCTCTTTATTTTTTCTTATATAATTATTTAAGAATTAATAAGTTTATAAATCATTGAAGATAAAATTATTAATTTTTTATAAAACATAAATATTTTAATTATTATTGATAAAATAAATCACATAATAATTAGTCTCATTATTATTTGCTTGGAGCCTCTCATGTCCTTCCATTTCGGATATCAGAAAGATGGACCCATCAACTCTATTCCTGGCTTCATTCAATCCACGAACAGGTATCTATAGCAATTAAATTTATCAGGTACGTACAAGGTTTCTCTTTGTGATTGCTCAAGAAAGCAACAAGAAGCTCTGGTTAATTTAGTACATTCAAGGAGCTGAACAGAGTACTGATCTAACACTACCAACCTATTTATAAACTACAAACCCAAATACATCCTACTAGTGTACACCATCCTAATTCACCATCAAGTAGCAGAGGTCTTCAAGTCTTCTGCTACTTAACCGTTATGAGCTTTGGTCATAAACCTGACACGATTGCCCGGGTCAATAGCAAGACTACGGAAGAGTGAATACATCTTCAAACCTCACTATATCATACACTCCTGTCTAAAAGCTAAAGGACCTATCCGTGGCAAGCAGATTGAACTAATGAATTTAACGGGTATACATAAACATCTGCTGTTGGGTCATTCGTTTGCACTTGAGTAACAAATTGGCCTCTCACTCGGGGACGCTGCTCTGCCAGTCTTTTTCGACTTTGGTATCGGACCTGGAAACCAGAAACATGTTAAGGATCAAGATATGGAGTCAACTCCTCAAATGAATTCAGCTGTTTCGTCATGATCAACTACCGGGAAGACCTGCCATTCTAAAAAGCTGAATGATAGGTTATCTTAAAGATCCATTGCTATAAAGACATATAAGATATCGAGGGGGTGACAGAAAATAGCGTTCAGAATAAGTCACAATCAGCATTGTCAACTTTGCAGAAGCAACTGGTGATCGAATCACCTTAACCCACTTTCCGGAGCACTACGCAGATTTACATTTCTATTTAATCCATATCTCCACCTTGGACTTAATATCCATAGCGTATGTATTGTGCAAGTACAGGGATCAATGTACCTTTTTCTCATAGGAACGATCTTTCCGCTTCAATCGAAATTTGGTTAATGCTGCTTCCCTCTGGCTAGAACAATGAGGATTCATCCCTCTAAATCCTTCTTGAATGAAGAGAGGGCCGTCTTTCAAGCTCTCTGATTTTCTGGCACTCTCATCTGCCACAGCAAGAGTGGCATTTGCATCATTTCTATGGAAAAAGATTTCTTGTGTACTCTTGGAATCATAATTTGCGACACCATCAAATAAAATACTGCTAGCATTCTGAAAATTAGCAAGCGAACCATGCTTTAATTCCTGCACTGGTTCCATCTTCTGCTGAGATATATTCGGGTCAGCAGAATTGTTGATAGTATCATCAGACTGTCTAAAATGATGTTTAGGGTCATCAACATCATGATTGGAATGAATTGAAGTATTAGTATGAAATGGAGATTGTGCAGAGTCACTCGACACCTTAGAAGTCCAAGTTGGGGATAAAGCCAACTGTGTACGGTGTAAAGAAGGGAAAACATGATCATATCCGATACAGAAGTTATCCAGCCTCACTCCTTTGACATGACTCGGTCCATGTTGAGGGCCTGAGTATATCTCAGCTTTCCCAGAAGCACTGAACGGTGAATTCATAATTTCTTGATTGCTATTACTTCCAGTTGAACCGTGTTGTTGAGAAATGCCACTGCTATTTTGAGAGAGCTGATCAGATGATAGCTCTGGAGATTTTCTCGCATCTTTCTTGAAACAGAAACCATTGCCGGTTGATATTGGGAAAAGGGGCTGCAGTATTTTACTGTTATACCTGCACAAGGGACCTGTTAGTTAATAAAAAATGAATAGAGAGTGTGGACATTACAACATTTGACGATTCATCAAAAGAATATGATCACTTTTATGTTAGGAAGAAACCAAAAGGCTGAATTATATGCTGGACCCCTATGTAGTCATTTGATAACACATCAAAAAAATCGTCTTGACATGATCCTCGTATAAGACGGAAAAACATCTGTGAACTTGCAGATACCCACATATCATTATAAATCCTGACAATAAATACTATTGTAATCCTTCAACTAACACATAGCAAGCACCGCTGAATAATCAAAATCCATTTCTTTTATAAAAACAGACTAAAAGGTCTACATTCGGCCCCACTTATAGAAATAGAGCCTCCTCAGCGTCATTTCCTCGGCTTCCCACATAGTTGCTGCTTCATTGCACTATCTACCACGACCTGCACCCCAGCACCTCAGATATACTCTTACGAAGAAAAGGAATTGTAGATAGTGCAAAAGCAACGTTCAAGAAGATATCCAGCAACCCAGTTGGCATTTTTTAAGGAAACTAAACAGGTGCATGTCATCTCAGTACGAAGAAATTACACCAGACATACACTCACAAACACGTGCAAGTTATTGATACTCTAATTTTCAAAGACTCGTGTTTAATGAGTTACAGCAAACTCACCACGAGAAGGCTGAAGTATTAGAATGGTTCAGCGCATGCTTTTCATCTATTGGTAAGTCTTTTATGGGATATAACTTTCCCAGAGAAATTTCCAGTTGTGGAGGGAATTCATGCTTTTTTGTGCAGAAGTTCACGCCAGAATATTCACAAATGCCCATTAAGTCATTACCAAATTTACTGATCAAGTCCACGGTTCCAATGGAAGGTTCTACCAGTTCACAATTATTGCAACGACGACTTTCCACATAATTTTTGTCTTCTTCCGGTCTCATTCTTTCATTTTGAGGTGGCTCCCTTGTCGAACCATGCTCTTTTCCCAATCTTAAAGCAGTCGAATCGTTAGTTTCTTCAGAGGCCAGTTCTGATTGGTTTGATCCTTCTGTAGCAAATACAACATCAGATGTTCATCTCATATATAACGAATAATGAGATTACAAATGCTATTCAGTAATAATAAATAGGAGGAAGAAATGAATAAAGACAGAAATGAAATAGCAAACCTCTAGTTTTACAATCAGAATCTGCTGAAGTAATTTGCAACGTGGGTTTCTCTTCATACATCTCTTTTGGTGTGTTGCTTAGTTGTGAAGAACTCTTGCACTTCAGCTTAGACAGTCCCTACATATTTGCATGAGAGCATTTCAGACTCTAAGTCAAGTTTCTGCTAATATATTGAAAATCGTCTTCTCGTTTAAATCACATCTAACTTAGCAGGTATCTTTGGAACCAACAGTCACTAAGATAATTAAATAGTCACTCCGTAAGAAAAGACTACGCAGGAAAGATTTATGTTCATGCTTTCTTTCTTGAATGTTAACTCCTTTTACACTGCCAATCCTATTTTTCTGTCTAAAAATTGAACAATCACTAGAATTATCACTTGCCGCATTAGTTTCAGAAGTTGCTTCAATTTTATACGCTGCAGAATGGATGAGTTTAGAGGAATACATCATGGAGCTAAGTGACTGATGAAGAATCAAAATGGAAAATTCAGAAAAGCAAATTTAGTTTCCATGCACGTGAAACATACAAGCAATAAATAGGATATGTTGGAAACATACAGTTCGCCTCCTCCAAACATGCTGCCATAAGTTCTTCAGCTCATTCCTTCTAACAGGCTTAATTAGAAAGTCCGCAGCACCTTTTAACATGCACTTTAAGACCATGCTGATAGAATCGTTTGAAGACATCACTATTTGGTAATGACAAAAGAAATAGAAAAGAGCAAGAAGAGTTCAGTTCCAAATCTAAGAAAACATCAGGATAATGACTATAACAAAAGAAAAACCAAATATATTACATACTTATGACGGGAATATTTCTGCAGAAGTCATGTTCCATGACCAAGGTAAGAAGTGAATATCCCGATATTGATGATGGCAACTCCACTTCTGTTAATATGAGGTCTAAATCATTCGGTCTACCCTTCAAAGTCTCCCATGCCATTAATCCATCTGAAACAGCAGCAACTGCTTGACCAAAGAAAGTGCAAGTTCAGTTGAAAGACTCGCATGAAACTCATCATCATCTTATCAAAAATAAGAGAAAGAACCCAAAGAGAAGATGAGCCCGAGACACGTTAATCAATAAAAGACTCCAATCTCCATTTAAGAACAAGAACTTTCACCAAAAGTTACGAAAACCACATAAAACGTTGCATTGTCACCAATGAGCTCGGAATCCAAATCAAACACATCAATTTCCAAATAAGCTAAATATACATCAACAGATAAAAAGAAACGACCTTTATAACCGCACTTTCGAAGAAGCGCAGCAATAATTTGACGAGTAGAATCATCAGCTTCCACCAATAGAACACGAAGCATCGTATTTGGTAGAAACTTCTCCCACCTAACCACCTCCTCCGCCACCATTCCCTTGTCGTCGATCACCACAACCTCGCCCATAACGTTAAGTAGTACCAGAGTGTGTTATTTAAAAGTGAAACCAACCTCATCCGATGAAAATGAAAAAATATCTGAAAGTTAGTCAACCCGCTAAATGTAGTATCGCCTCAAAATTCAAACATCTGATATCATCCAACTTCAGCTCACCACCGCAAAATACATTTTAGTAAGAGAAACAGGATCAAAAGGTGGGCCGCAGCGGCTCGTGATTGACGGAGCTGACGTGGCGCAACACCAACAACTTTTTTTTAATATTTTGATGAGTGCTATATAATTGTTGTACACGTGTTGGATGCAACATGGCTTGCTATGGAGGATATTTTTGAGGGCTGAACACCACGACATAGGGTGGTATGCTCGTGGTGAGGAGCGTGACACTTGGAAACCTCTACGAATCTTGAGATCTTGTGGCTTTCGAAGCTGAATCTCCTCACTGGCTTTACGGAACTAGTGCTACGTCTCGATTCAGCAACAAGCGTGGCAAAGTTAGGGACCAATTCTTTGTAAGGATTTTTAATTAAATATGTAGGCTTATATGTATATAATTGTGTATAAAAGTTATTTTATAAAATTGAGCCTAATTAGTTAAAATGGTCTAATATGGTTATGATATTTTAGATTTTACGTATCTATTTTAATTATGGGTTTTATATATGTTGAGACCGAGTTTATAATTTCTAATTTTATAGTTAGTTAAATTAGAAATATTACTAAAAAAAGGAGCAATAAAAATGCTACGTTCTAATTTGGAAGATAAACCGTAAGACTTTAGTGCAGATCTCACAATAGATTCAAGTATACTTCTGCTTTATTTAATTCTTGATGATTTGATATAAACAAATCATGTCTTTAAAGGAATTAAAACCTTATACGTAGTATCAGTCTTATTCATAATTTCAGTGCAGATTTTACATCAAATTCAAGTATACTTTCACTTTTATTTAATTCTTGATGATTTGATATAAATGAATCATGTCTTTAAAGGAATTAAAACCTCATAAGTAATATCAGAGCCTTGTTCATAATTGAGTCATCAAGAATGGTTGATTTTTGTCTTCTGTAATCTTGAAATTGTTTCTATATGGATTTGGTTAAAAATAGAAATTAGACTTTATTTTATTTTTTTATGGTATCTAAAAAAAAGGAGAAATCATCAAAATGGATGACGGTAAGCTGTGCTAGAAAGGTTTCCAAAAGCCTTAATCTTTATGATGGTTTTTTTTTTTGTCCACGAGATGTCCTAGGCGGGTCTCAACTATAGGAAGACACTTTTAAGCCATTTGCACCCAAACTAATCCCTGCTCGAGCTGGGTAGGTCTCTTACAGAAAGCAAAGTTCTGACCTTAAGTTTTAAACGACTGTATACATGAGGATGGTCCAAACTCACGACTTCACTTAAGCCAAGAGAGCCCCTTACCAACTCACCTGCGCCTTGGGATTTTATGATGGTTGTTTTAATAACGTTGATTGATAAAAAGAAGCGAGGAACTTTACGCATCTATTTTTTATTAACTGTTCAATAATTTGTGTAGATTCAGATTATGATTGAATGTTTTCATAAGGTTGCTTTCAAAAGCCTTTCATTTTTATCCAATGACCAATAAAGTTCTTTCTATTTTGTTATTAAAGTGACGATGTTAATAACTAGAAACTAATGTATTTGAGTTTATACTTTAACCATAAGATAAAGACCAAAAATAACCCTAAAGTTTTAACATCTTGGAAAGTTTTAAATTTATACTTGTTAGTATGCATGTTATGGATTGATATTATGAAGAATGAGTTTTGGGGTCCAAAATTAATAATTTCTGGTTTGATTTGTAAAATTTTGACCCAATTTTCGATTTAAGCTAATAGGATTGTTGGTAAAAAAATTGGAGCTATGACACTTTCATACAACTTATGCAAAATTTGGGTATTTTAATTTCAGATTTTGGTAATTTAAAGAAATATATAGTATTTGAAATTAAATAAATTGAAGCAACATGTTGTCAAAGTAACCTCTCTTGTGAAAATTAATTTAACTTACGGCACGTTTAGTTGAATGGAATAAGTGTTCTATTATGTTCGTGTTGAGCCCCATTTCCGGAGTCCAACTATCGCTTTAATACTACAAAATGTTGGGCTCAGGTCCTATGACTAACCCCGAGGTGACCATTCGGAGCAGTCAGGTATTGTTCGAGCGAGACAGAAATGGAAAGTGTTAAATTGGTAAGAGAAATTCTCGTCGACAGTGTCAAGTTCGCTGTGGCGAAATTGTAGGGTCGTTTTCCCTGGACCCTTCGAGAAAAGTTCGCCTGGCGAACTATGGAGGTCACTCAGAGACCTCTCTGGAAAAGTTTACCACGGCAAAACTCTAGCCTTGTTGCGATGAAGGTACAAAATTCAATACCAAATCTTCCTTCTGGAGAGGTTCGCCGCGGCAAACTCTGAGCCTCGCCACGACGAAACCTTCGAACAAAACCCAGACAACCAACATCCAATAACCAAACATACACACACATAACCTTAATCCCAACTCTATCATACACTTCTATTTCTAACTACAACAATAACAACTAAATCACAAGAGATAATATGAACATATACCAAAGATCTTCATGAAATCCAAATTTCATTACTAAGTCAATAAGGTAGTACAATAGCTTTAGTTACATATCAAAAGCTACATCATTGGCTTGGTACAAATGCAAAATACAACCCTCAATGAATGCTCATATTGATATACCTATAAAGCTACCCAAATTGTAGTTACTAACTTAATTACAAAAGTCTCTAATCTCGGAGTTGTCAAACTTTTTGCAAGGATCAACGATCTTCTCATTCTACACCTGAGGAGAAAATAATGGGTTGAGCTACGAGCTCAGTGGCTAATATATTTATAGCCATCAGTAACGAGCTACATAAAATCAAGCATATATATATATATATATATATGTCAACATACATCTTATACATCTTATACATCTAGACCTCAATTCGATCTAGCAATTTACTCATCGACAATTCTAGTTCACATATTCAAGTGGAGATTATGTCATCACACATATAGCATGTCACATATACTCAACCATCAAAGCCTAACACTCAAATATGCATCATACTTGACAAATCAAAGATGAGATGCACAAATAAATGGCTCGAAAGTCCCATGAAATGAAATGGAGAAATCGAAGTTTACACTATGAACAAAATGAGTCTAATTCTTTGGAACTCATATGCCACAAGTGGGCAGCCGGGAGAAGGCTTTAGGTCAACGTGCACGTGATTAACGAAATGATTCCACTCTTGCCCAAACACAAGCAAGTTTTCATGATTAATTCAATTCATTCATACTTTTATGCCTTTCATGCTTTTCTATCATTTCACTAATACATACTGACATAACCTTTTTCAAGGTATAACAAAGTCATGAATCATCATGCATTTTCCAACAATCACAACAAGTCACAATTAAGCCATTACACATACACATGTAGGCAAAAAGTTTCTCAATTACGCAATAACTATAAATACATTACCCACCTCATTTGCTTAAAGCCCAAATTCAATGGTGCCCTTCCTCTTGCTCTTGGGTGAGATTTTCTTAGTTTCCTTCAATAAACTAAGTGTTCATTCAAAACAATATTCCATAAAAATTCATAAAACTTCAATAATCATAAAATGAAAAATTAAGACCTAACTTAACCTTCCCATAATTCATCTAGGTTAGTAAGACCAAAACCTAGTTTAGAAACCCTAAAGATTCAAGATGAGTTCCTTAAATCATCTTCTTCATTCCTTCATTCTCAACACAAAATCTCATTTTCTTCCTAACTTTTTCTCTAACAAAGCAAGAAGAAAATGAAGCTTACCTTGAACAAATCTTCTTCCTTCTTTTCTTTTCCCACAATTTCTTCTTCTTTTCCTAGCTTCTCTCACGACTCTCTTCTCTTCTCTTCTCCTTCTTTTATCTTCTTTCATGTTTTTCTCTTCTTTTCTTTTCCTCTCACGATTTCTTCTTCTCTTCTTTCTTATTCAAGACACATTTTTACCTTGGTCTTCCAAAATTGCCCTTCTCTTTATTTGTCCTTCCAATTTTACCCTCCTTCATTTATTTCATCTACTAACTCCTTAATCCATTAAATCTAATACCTTAACC
>JAOQMP010000175.1:0-21185 GCA_027563575.1 Erythroxylum pedicellare | reverse complement strand
TTAAAATTTTCAGATCTGACCGTGGTGACGAGTACTATGGTAGATATGACTAATCAGGTGAACAACGTCCAGGACCGTTTGCTAAATTCCTAGAGGAATACAGTATTATCCCACAATTTTCTATGTCAGGTTTGCCTAACATGAATGATGTTGCTGAAAGACGAAACAAAATGCTTAAGGATATGGTGAGGAGTATGATTGGTCATTATACCTTGCCAGAATCACTCTATGGAGAAGCACTAAAGACTACAACATATATACTCAACAGAGTTCCAACTAAAGCAATTGATAAGACCCTTATGAACTTTGGACAAACAGGAAGTCTAGTTTAAAGCACTTACACATTTGGGGATGCCCAATTGAGTTAAGGCCTTATAGGCCAAATGAAAAGAAACTGGACTTAAAAACTATCAGTTGTTACTTTATTAAATATTCTGAAAGATCCAGGGTTTACAAGTTTTATGATCCCACTATTAACGCAATTTTTGAGATGGAAAATGCCTAATTTCTTGAGGATGTTGAGTTTGCGAGGGGAGAAAGGACTAAGGCCTTTGTTTTTGAAGAGGAACACGTTGAAATTCCTCTGATTGTTGTTAACAATTATCAGGGTTAGGTTTCCATTCCTGACATTGTTCAAGAAGCAATTCTGGATCAAAACAATGTCATAGAAACTCCTCCTCAAATTCAACAACTTATTCTAGAAGAACAAACTCTACAACCTCAAAAACCTATGCCATTAAGGAGATCCATTAGAGAGAGGAGAAGTGCAATTCTAGATGATTATATTATACTTCTTCAAGAACATAAGTTGACATTGGTATGGTGGAAGATGATCTAATCAACTTCCTAGAGCCATGGAAAGTTCTAACTCTCAAAAGTGGATTGATGCCATGAATGAAGAGATAAAGTCCATGAAGGAAAATGATTGGGACCTTGTACCATTGCCTAAAGGTGTGAAACTTATTGGTTACAAATGGATATTTAAGACCAAGAAGGATTCGAAAGACAATGTAGAAAGGTATAAAGCTCGTCTTGTCACAAAGGGCTTTACACATAAAGAAGGCATTAATTATAAAGAGACTTTCTCTCTTATTTCTTCGAAAGACTCTTTTAGGATAATAATAGCATTAATGACACATTTTGATATTGAGCTACATCAGATGGATGTTAAGACAACGTTTCTTAATGGTGAAATTGATGAGACGATTTATATGGTGTAGCTAGAAAACTTTGTGTTAGGAGATACAAAGCAAATGGTTTGCAAACTAAAGAGATCCATATATGGACTTAAGCAGGCATCTCGTCAATGGTATTACAAATTTCACCAAGTTGTCATCTCGTTCGGTTTTGAGATGAACTTGGCTGATGATTGTATATACCATACGTTTAGTAGGAGTAAGTACATTTTTTTAGTTTTATATGTCGATGACATATTGCTTGCCACTAATGATATGGGCTTATTGTACGAAACCAAGAGATTTCTGTTAAAAATTTTGAAATGAAAGATCTTGTTGACACCTCTTTTGTTTTAGGGGTTTAGATACATCAAGAACGCTCTTAAGGTATTCTTGAATTATTACAAAAAGAGCTATATTGAAAAGGTACTCAAAAGGTCTAGCTTGCAGGATTGTAAACCAGGTGATACCCCTGTGTCTAAGGGCGATAAGTTCAATTTAATTCAACGCCCCAAAAATGACTTTGAAGCTAAGGAAATGCAGAAGATTCCTTATGCTTCGACTATAGGAAGTCTAATATATGCTCAGGTTTGTACGCGTCCAGATATTGCACACATTGTTGAAATGCTAGGGAGATATTTAAGTAACCCGGGATTGGATCACTGGAAAGTGCCAAAACAGGACTTGTAGAGAACGAAAGATTATATGCTCACATATAAAAAATCGGATAAGCTGGAGATCATTGGTTATTCTGATTCTGATTTTGTTGGATGTCAAGATAGTAGGAGATCCATTTCAGGTTATATCTATCTGCTTGCTAAAGGAGCTATTTACTGGAAGAGTGCTGAGCAGACACTTATAGCTTCTTCCACCATAGCAGCAGAGTTTATAGCGTGTTATGAGGCATCCAACCACAGGATATGGCCGCGAAACTTTGTCATGGGGTTGCACATTATAGACTCTATTGAAAGACCACTTAAGTTATTTTGTGACAATAACTCGGCAATGCTATATTCCAATAACAATAGGAGCTCAAGAAAGTCGAAGCACATTGACATCAAGTTCCTAATTGTTAAAAGAGAGTTCAGAGTGGACAGTTGTCTATACAGCACATAGGATCAAACTCCATGATTACAGATCCGCTTACTAAGGAGTGCCACCCAAGGTTTTTCATGAGCACACTGTTCATATAGGTGTTGCATCTTTGCAGGATATATAATTTCAGTGGGAGTTTGTATTGTAGATGCTTTTCATATTAGACATTTTTCATTGTCATATTAGATACAATTTTTGTTTATTTTGTTCGAGGTTATTTTCAACTTTAAGATATTTGGTTTATTTTGTCTATGAACTTATTTAAGATTGATCTCATTAAAGCATAAGGTTGGACCAGTTGGAAATAACCATGTTAAGATCACATTGCTTATAATTTTCATGCTACACATCCATGCTTGATCCATGTCATTTGGTTATATCAACATATGTGACCATTGATGGGTCTACTTACGTTAAAATGTAGCGAAAGTCTCTTTGATCCTATATTGGTATGATTGATGGATCGGATTGTTTGGGATGCATACAATAATGATAGCAAAATTATGAGTACTCATAAAGTTAATATACAATTTTAAGGTAACATATATAACCCAAATGGGAGATTGTAAGGATTTTTAATCAAACATGTGGGCTTATATGTATATAATTGTGTATAAAGGCTATCTTATAAAGTTGAGCCTAATTAATTAAAGTGGTCTAATATAGTTATGGTATTTTAGGCTTTATGTATCTATTTTAAGTGTGGGCTTTATATGTGTAGAGACTGGGTTTATAATTTCTAGTTTTATAATGGGTCAAACTACAAATTAGATTAGGATTTTACCCTAATAAAAATGGTTATGGTCTCCAAATTAAACGTATGTATAATTCTTTCTGACATCCTAACATCAAAGAGAAAATAAAGAGTTAGGGAAAACTCTAAAAAAAGGTTACATTCTAATTTGGAAGACAAACCATAAGACTCCAATGTAGATTTCACAATGGATTCAGGTATGCTTTCGCTTTTATTTAATTCTTGATGATATGATATGAACGAACCATGTCTTTAAAGGGATTAAAACCTTACATTCTTCTGTTACTTTTATCCAACACCATCCCTATACCATCCCTGCATAGCCACAATTTTTAATAGGTCTCGACAAAATTTGTGATTAGGTAGTGATAGACTAGGGTTGGTCATAGAATAAAAGGAACAGACGATTTCACTCCAAAGTTAGACATAAAATGTGGTTGGTTTATATACTCAGAACTTTTGTGTCTTCGTGAAAAAGGAACATAGGAGCCAGAAACGACAAGGCAGTAGAGACCAACCTCGAAGGTCAGGTGAGATATGTTTTGGTTCGAAACAAAACAAAATACCGGCTACATTATTGTTGGAATATGTTGTTTTCAAGAATAGGAACGTAGCTACCAAGGTAATAGAGAATGTCATGAAGCATGAATGTGATAACCTATGGCACGAGAATTGCTCACTGATGTTCTTTAACAAATCGGATTACAAAACTTACAACAATATCCAAACTAAATTGGTAACTAGGAATCCGGTAATTTAGTCGAGCTCATCATCTCTTTATACCTTTCTTAATTATTAGACTAATTAAAAATAAATTTAAGTATAAAGTAATTTAATTAGCAATTAAATAAAGAAAAATTTTAGATAAAGAATAACTTAATTACTGTCTAAATAAGGAAGAATTTAGAGACTATTTATATGGATTATAATATATACTATCATATTATCATTCCTTTGAATTGAAGTGGTAAAAAAGCTAATAGATTGAATTTGGAAATGAGATCACAAACTCCAAGAACATATTAGCAATCTAATCTTGAGAAAAGACATAAACAAGATCAACCATATAATGATAAACACAATGATGCACACAGTAGCAATTGATTTCAATATATGTTTATGCATTTATAAAGTATTTCATTCAGCCAAGATCAACCATATAATGATAAAAACAATGATGCACACAGTAGCAATTGATTTCAATATATGTTTATGCATTTATAAAATATTTCATTCAGCTTAATACTTCAATTATCACAATTAAAAGGAGTAATAGATGAAGACAGAATGCTCACACTCTAAAGTAACTAGCAAATCTATAGAAGTTTAGAAGTAATATCAACGAAAGCTTTATATTCAACTTTGAATCTAGATTAAGAGATAATGATTTGCTTCTTACTATTCTAAGAAGTAATCACTAACTAAGAAGCAATAAATACTAGTGGACTGATAATATGTGAAACAACAAGTCCAATCAATGATAGCTATATGCTTATATAGAGAATATTTAGTAAAGATCATCTCTCCCTAATAGATTATGTTAATTAAGGCTCTATAGGTTCAACAAGATCAATCTCTACTTTGATATGCTTACTTTAATCTCCCTCTTAATAACTATTTACTATCCATGGAGAGGTAAGATTATTGATATTAGCATTATCATCTTATACAATAGGGAGTGGACTCGAATAATGATAATTGACAATTTTGGGTTTAATCTTCTTTATAATATTTATGTCTTCAATTCTTTGGTCCTTGAAAAACATGTCTCTACTTATGACATCCTTTTTGTTGATAGGATCTTATAATCGATATCCAAATTTATCTTTTAAGATCAAAGGGTAAATGCACTATCTGGTCATTGTATAAAGCTTAACTTATTTATCCTTAGGAATATGAAAAAATGATTGAAACCTAAATACTTTTAAATGGTTATAAGAAAACTTTCCATACTGAACTACCTCTAGGATATCTCCATCCAAAGGAATTAATAGTGAAAGATTGATATTTTCTATGATAGTCTTTACA
This sequence comes from Erythroxylum pedicellare, assembly GCA_027563575.1. NCBI lineage: Eukaryota > Viridiplantae > Streptophyta > Magnoliopsida > Malpighiales > Erythroxylaceae > Erythroxylum > Erythroxylum pedicellare. Next base: position 16,133 of record JAOQMP010000175.1, on the reverse strand, counting down.
ACCTCACCATAGAACAACTTGGATAGCTTGGCATGACAAAACATATATAAACTTTTTCTTCAATAATGTAATTTATTCCTTTGGTAATATGACTTAATTGCAATATCTTAGGTGGTGCCTTTTTAAGTCTGGTACCGTAAGATCTACAACATTCATCTAATGGACCTTGATATTCTCCACCATTATTAGCTCGTTTACACTTTAATTTCTAAACAGTCTCTCGTTCCACTTTAGCATGGAACTTTTTAAATGCTTTAATTTCTTGTTCCTTTGATTCTAATAAGAATAGTCATATTTTCTTAAGAATTAATCAATAAAAGTGACAAAGTATTATACACCAACAAGTGATTTTTTGTTCATTAAAAATATTAATGTGAATCAAATTAATATTATGTTTTCTTATAGTGGGATATGCAAGCTTACCAAAATGAAACTTTGTTATTTTTCAACTAAACAATCAGTAAAAGGATCAAAAGTTTTACCCCTTTCGAGCAAAGATTTGTAATCACTTTTCACTTATGTTTCTAAACCTTTTGTTCCTTAACTTTAAGGCTTTATAATCAGTAGAAAAATTTATCTCCTTTTTTGCCTATCTTTCTTTGCATCATATACCAAAATCCTTCCTTTCTTCCTTGAGCCACATTCAAATTACCTTTAGTGAGCGTGCAATTTTATTATAATGATGACTCTTAAAACCATCATCATCGAGTTTTATGCTAAAATAAGATTGAGGTGCATATTTGGAACATATTTTAAATTCTTCAGTATAAGCTCGCAACCTAAGCTTATTATTAAGATGACATAGTTTATGCCAATAATCTAAAATGTGTTTTCATTCCCCTTTCTTACAATACCAAAATCTTTATATTTGTAGGTTGAGAAGAAACTTTTATGTGAGTTAAAATGAGTGGAGGCATCAAAATCAACAATCTATGAGTTATCACTATGGGTCAAATAGAGATAAAATTTAATATGAATGAAGAAAACATCTTCTTTTGTAGCTATAATTGTAGTATTTCTGTCTTCTTCTTTCTTTTGTTAATTTTGATTTAGCTTAATTTTTTAGCCTTTTAGTCTCTCTTAAAGATTTAATGTTCAGATTTCTTATAGCCTGATTTTCACAATAATAGTAAACAAGTTTGTAATGATACTTTGATCTTCTTCTTGACTAACCTTAAGCTTTATATGTTTATTGATTATCACTTCTTCCTTGATTTCTAATGAAATGTACCTTTGAATCCCTATGAAACCTTGTTCTTTTCTTCTGGCTTTTTCATTTAGAAGACTATCACTTACAATATCCATTATAAGTTTTTCATTAGGAATAGAGTTATTGAGACTGGCAACAAGTATATCCTAACTCTTTGGTAACAAACTGAGAAGAAATCGCATTTGTAGCAAATCATCAATGGTGATTTCTATCTTTGATGACTTATTGAAAAGTCCCCTAAAACTCTTCAAATGCTTAATCATATTTTGTGAATCTTTATATTCCAACTTCATCAATTGTCTCATAAGATGTGCCTTATTGTGTGACATCTTCTTTTGAATCATTCATTTAAGCTTTAATCATGATTGACAATCCTTTGTGTAATTTAAAACATTTTTTAACAAATATTGATCTGCTTGATTTGATAATTGTCCATTCATTATCATTCTTTCTATTTGGCTTGTTAACATTAGTAATTGGCTCATATAAACCTATACAATACAAATAATCCTCATTCGTTGGCTTGTAATATTAATAATTTTTCTTTGTTTTGGACATGTTACTGTCATGATTAATCAAATCCTCTATCTTAATTCACACAAGAAAATGACTTTTTTAAACCAAAATTTTGATAACATTATTAGAAAAGGCATAGCATAATAAAGTGAATTTTTTTCTCTCTTTATATTATTAAAATGGACATTTAAAATAATATGAAACTAAGGGAGAAAATAATAATAATAATTTTTTGTGGAAAGCCTTCAAAATAAAGGAAAAATTATGAGACCATAGGTCTGATAAAACTTCTACCCTATCAAAGTAAGATTACAATGAGAATCTGTCTCATACAATGTATTTAATTTTAAATATATGAATAACTTGTCAAACTTTTTTTTTAAAACTCTAAGTGAAGTTTTCTTTTGATTGGAATGAATAGATTTTTTTCTCCTGTATGTATAAAGTATTCGTGAAGTCTTTTAAAATTCTTTAATTAGTGTTGGAAATTTTAATTATTTACAAACCAACCTTTAAAATTTTTAATGAAATAATTTTAGGACTAATAAATATTTGTTGACGCATATCCAACAACTAGACATCCCCACTGTCATGTCCTAAAATAATTCAATTAACTTTCACCTGCTTTAGCTCCCATTTCATGCATATTTCAATTCATATTGAGAAAAAGATGGATCCTTTCCAACCGAAGGAATATTTCCGAAAGGCTTAAAGAATACAGCAAGCTCGGAAACGTAACAGCTTTAGAAAGATTACACACGTATAGCTTACATGGTCATGCGTCTTGATTAGTTAATTCACTGTCACACACCCCGTCAAGCGCTTTGGAATAAAACGAATCTTCTTTATTCAACACCCGTCTGGCTCTTTTGGAGACGCATGCAAAGGATAGTGAGACAGAGATAAGCGTGAAAGATTGTCCGGCGTTAGAGACGAGGAAGCGACTTAAATGGGAAGAAGGGTCCTGTAAGAGTGGCCACTGCGGATAATATATGGATCCAACTAGGGATCTTATTGCTTGATGCTAGAGTATGCTCTTTCTTGGTGTTGGTTGAATAGGGTCTCTTCTGTTTTATTATAGTTTACGAGACTAAATGAGTAACTCCTGATTTAGTACCTCGTTCCAACCATGTCTGAGTTTGGGTTTTAACAAATCAAACACCATCAGTGGACAATTTATCAGCAGCCTACATTGACAAGGACAAGATTCACCTAAAAGGTAACAACATTCAGAGTCCATCCATTTTCTTGATACGTACTTTGGCTCTGTAGTCTAGGCAGGGTGATTGTACAGATTAATAAAGCAAAAACTATGTGAATCTGGTGAAACAAATTCCAGAGGCATGTCATAATTCCCGCTGGGACAAACTAGAATCCAGAGGGCGATGTATCAACTTAAAATGCAAACGAAGCAACTCACTTTCTTTCTCCACGACTAACCTTATATTTGATTGAACAATTAAGGTTAACCTTATATTTGATTGAACAATTAAGGTTATACATGACTGTTAAGAAAACTTTTAGTAAAATAGAATAGAATGTAATAGTTTATAATAGAATGAAATATAAATGAATGTAATATTAAAAAATTGTTGTTTAGACGAAAACTTTATAATGTAATATAGTATAAAATTATTTATTATTTTATATTTTATTCTAAATCTCCCAAATTGAAAGTTTTTTATTTTTATTGTTTAAGATAGAATAAGATATAATATAAAACCTTCCTCTTCTTTCTCGTTTCATTTTATTCCATTATAAAACCTCTTCTTATACGAAAACAATATTACATTTCATTTCATTATATTATAAAATCTTCAACCAAATATAGCCTACTAATGACATCCATTTGAAGTGGCCATTCAAAGGTAATTCAATAAACAAAGACGCCGTGAGAAACATAAACAAAATTTAAGATACCAAGAAGGGTGACAGTGATTGCTACTGAATGCTATATGAAGGCCGGTACAACAAATAATGAAGGTCCACATTTGAGCCTAAACATGAGCAGTGCCTTGAGTAAATTTAGGATCCTCACATCTGTACCGTCCATCAGGTCCAATACCAAAACCTTTTGGATCTGCAAAAACATTCTCTAGTAGCTGGCTGCGTGGGGGAAGAGGGCTCTCATCTGCAAACTCAACAGCATCCTCAACTATTTCATCTATCTTCTTCTCGATGGCCTTAAATTCTGCTTCGCTAGCTAGGCTCTGCTCAATCATAAATTTCTTCAAGGCTGTGATGGGATCTCTGGCAGCATAGTGAGCCTTCTCGGCTGCCAACAAAGAACAGAAAGCGGAAGGTAGTCAAAAGGTGATGCACTCAAGGTCATAATAATATCAGGTCTCCAATCAATACCAGTGTGACTGACATCAAAGCAGCATTTCAAGAATAAGAAATAACAGAGAATGCAAAAGCAAAGAAATGAGAGAAATCAAGTGATTATCATGGCAATTACACTTTTTCACTATCCTGCAAAGGCTGGGATCAATCAAATCATCTTAAAGGTACATACAAGAGTTAAGCTAGAAAACAAATCATAAACTATCTAAAGGGGATTCAGGGATATGATAATTTCAGCTACTAAAATGCAACTCCAAACTTTATGGAACAGCAACATTCACTGAAGGCATTCATATGAATGAACCAAAAACAAACCCTTACCTGGGTCACGAAGCTCATCGGGATCAGCCAATGAGTGTCCTCTAAATCTGTAAGTCTCACATTCGACCAAAGTTGGCCCTTTTCCTTTTCTAGCCCTTCCAACTGCCTCCTTAGCCACCTCTTTTACCTTCAAAACATCCATTCCATCAACATGAACTCCTGGCATACCAAATGCTGGACCCTTCTTCCAAATCTGCGGATCTGAGGTTGCCCTCAAATGGGACATTCCAATTGCCCACAAATTATTCTCTACAACGAACACAATTGGCAATTTCCATAATGCCGCCATGTTTAAGCACTCAAAGAACTGGCCATTATTACAAGTTCCATCTCCAAAAAATGCCACGGTCACTTGATCACTGTTTGCTTCCTTCAAAACTTCTCTCCTATACTTCGAGGTAAAGGCTGCACCAGTTGCCACTGGAATCCCTTCACCAATGAAAGCAAACCCACCAAGCACGTTATGCTCTTTTGAGAACATGTGCATAGATCCACCTTGACCCCGGCAACACCCAGTGGCCTTGCCAAAAAGCTCACTCATTACAGCACGAGCTGAGACCCCCTTACTCAAAGCATGAACGTGATCACGGTAGGTGCTGACAACGTAATCATCCTGCCTCAAGAGCTTGATGAACCCAGTTGACACAGCCTCCTGCCCATTGTAGAGATGAACAAAACCAAACATTTTGCCTCTGTAATACATCTGGGCACACATGTCCTCAAAAGCTCTGCCCAAAACCATGTCCTCGTACAGCTCCAAGCCTTCTTCTTTGGTACTCAACTAGGTACATACATAATTGAATAAATAAAAGCAAATAATATGGCCAATTTTTGGTTAATATAATCAAACCAGAATTCTCTAACTCTGAGTCTTAAACCTAACTAACAAGTTTTAGCAACCGAAAGAACAACCAGAAGCTTAGTTAAAGGCCAAAAATGCAACGAGAATGAACAAGAATTTGAATGCTATGAGCCATGATTACCAAAACTAGAATGTAAAGTTGCTAAATTTAAGCTTCAACAGGTTAAATATGCTGTCTTTTCCATTTTTATTCGACACCCGAATATCAACCACCACTTAGAACTTAAGAGCACAAAACATAAACAATAAAGCAAATTAATAAAAGGGGGACTTTAAAGATGTAGAATTGGGGTACCAGAGAGGAGCTTGATTTGATCTTCTTCTCCTTGACAACATCAGAAACGGAAACAATAGCGTATCGACGGTGAGGATTCGCCTGATTCAACTTGTGGGAACGGAGCTTGCGAGCGGATCCAAAGAAGGAGGGGGAATTCTTAACAGGATCAAAGAGAAAGTTCTTTTCTTGAGATCCGGAGGAGATCGTATTAACAGGCAAAGGTTGAGTGAACTTTGTCGCAGAGAAAGCTGACGCCATTTTCAAGCTTTCTCTATTTTCTGTTGGTTTGCGTTTGGAAGGAGAGAAAGTGAGAGAAAAAGGGTAATGAGAGGGCGAGTATAAGAGCAGAAAACGGGGCGGAGGATACGAGGAACAAGGGCTTAGTTATAATCGCGCTGTGTTTAAGTGTGTGTTGTGGTGAAGTGTAAGCAGAGGAAGAAAAGAGGGAGAGGGGATTTTGTATTGATACAGAAAAAGATTGAAAAAGCTAAAAGAAGGCCACCCAATAAGTGTGTGTTGTGGTGAAGTGTAAACAGAGGAAGAAAAGAGCGAGAGGGGATTTTGTATTGATACAGAAAAGGATTGAAAAAGCTAAAAGAAGGCCACCCAACTCTCAACCATGCGTTTGTCCTGCACTTAAAGACGTTGACAACTGGTTCTTTTCTCTATTTGGCTTAGTAAATTCAGTTATAAGTTTTAACGTTTGTGGAATCTCTGTTCTTGGGACAGTTGGAAATTCGATGTCGTATGGTTTGTATTCGTTGCTATTCTAATAAACGGGAAGAATAAAGAAAAGAGATTTGAGGCATCAGCAAGTAATTAACATCTGACTTGAACAAATAAATTTGATGGGAGCACTTGTGTTTTTGACCTGAGGAAGCCATGTGCGTTAGCTGATGAGGCTGAAACGTGGTTTTGGATGAGGTAAGTCATTTTCAGAAACTAATTCCTGCTTTCTTATTTTCCTTGTGCTTTTCTTATCATAATAGGGAACGGAGGAAAAGAAACCCCACTTGGAAACAGAGGAATGAGTGACGCAGGGCATTTCGTAAACCAGCAAAATGAAATTCATGATATGTACGTCAAACAAATTAACCCTTTGGAGTTTACTGGTTTTCATTGTATATATCTTTTCACACAAATGGACATATAGTACATATCAATATGAACTTCCTGCACCAATTTCTCACTCCGCATGAAGCTCGGAGTGTTTAAGACAGAGCATGTGGCTGTAGCAATCAGCATACTTGATGTGCTGAATGCTGTTATGAATCACTTGTAAGCTGCTTGAATCTCTCACTGTACAAATTAATGTCAGTCATCTTGCAGCAAAAAGAGCTGACCAAAGAGTTCCATACTGATAGTTGTGGTAACATACCCTGGCTAATCATCTCCTCCAGCCACATTACAACTTCATATTGTCTGCCCATGAAGCAAAGACCTCGTATGACCATGTTATAAATATCAACCCCAGGCCTATATGATCTAATCAGCATCTCGTCCAAAAGCCTACTTGCTTCAACAAACCTACCATCTCTACATAGACCGTTCACTAGAACATCATAAGTTTCCTGGTCAGCAACGCAACCCACTTGTTTAGCCATTTTCTTCAAATACTGAACAGCCAACACTGAATTCCCTGCATTACATAGGCCTTTTAGCAAGATGTTGTACAATCTTACTGTTGGAACACAATTAGCCTCTACCATCTCCACTTCAATAACATTAACTGCTTCAGCAACCCTACCTTCCTGAGACAATGCCGCTAGTTTTGCTTCGTAAGTTAAAAGAGATGGTCTAAAGCCTCTTCCCCGTGTTTCATGAAGCACTTTATTGGCTTGATCTACCTTACCTTCTTGGTAAAGATCAACAGCCATGGCAGTATAGCTCTTCAAGTTGGGGACACTACCTCTGATTAGAGCATCATTAATCTTTTCTTTGGTCGCTTCTATGTCTTGACACTCACAGAGATCAAGAGAGCAATGATATCTTTTATGAGCCTTCAGCCCCTTCCTTAATATCTTATTAAGTACATCCAAGGCTACATTAACCTGCCCATTATCACATAAAGCATCCAAAAGGATTCTGTAAATTGCAACATCTTCACCGCTTCCCTTTTGAGATATTCTCCAAAACATTGAGTACAGGAGATGGATTGCCTCATTCAACCTTCCATCAACACATAATCCTTCCATGAGAATCCGATAACTATCCCTACTAGGATAGCAACCTTGGTAATTCATCTCTAGGAAAATATGCAATGCAAGATCTGATCGATGTTGCTGACAAAGAGCACTCATAAGCAAATTCAGAAAATGAATACGGGACTTCACTTCCCAACCACAAGAATTGTCCAAGAAAAGACGATAAGCTGCTTCAAACTTTGAATTTTTCACCATTATATGCAGAAGGGTATTGAAAGATTCAGTCCAATTTACACAGTTGAACTGAGGAATGGTACTAAACAGAGTTACAGCTTCATCCAACAGGCCAGCTTGAGCATAGGTCTTGATTGCTGTTACAAATACTGAATCGTTGCACTCACAGGAATCTTCTCGCATCTGATCAATGACTTCTTTCATCTCAGTGGTACGACCAGAGTTTCCAAGGATTCCAACCATCGTAGCATACACTGGGCCATTGTGACAATAGTTGGGGTATTTGTCTTTTACTTCTTTGAAAATTTGTAGAGCAGTCAATGAATTTTTCTGGTTCCTGATAATCAGAGAGAGTTGAGTTGGTGTTAGAATCCTCGGCCATCTTATACTCATGATTGTAGGAACATTGAGCTTGTAGCCAAATCAAACTGAAAAATGGTAGACGGAATAGAATTAGTCGACAAACAAGGCTTGGCATTGGAGAATTTATCGAAAATCACTACAACCCAACAGAAGGGAAGAAAAGAAAATAAATGCAGAATACATCACATGAAACCCTAGAATCTCAAGCAAAAACATTTTCAATGGAAAGAATTGCCACAACGATCCTCATAACTACAGTTGCAGATAGGTCCTTCAAGTTTGTTAATGCGGAGAAAATGCACACGGGACAGCTAAATAAGCATTAACACAACACTAAAGAATCCTCCTATGGAACTCCTAGTAAACATATGGAATAACATTACAAATGAATTTACAAACACTCGAAATGGTAAGAAGCAAAGGAATTGTAACTATAAAGCACTCGGTAACTATTCCATGAAATGAAATTACATATATGCTCCGACAAGCTTTAGCAATCCAGAGAAATAAGTTACAAGTTTGCATTGTCTTACCTGAAATTTTCTCAGCTACAATTTTAGCATAGCCACATATTTCCTCCACGTAACAGAATATCAACGTTGTCCAATTGCATTCCAAATTTTAACATAACCAATCAGTATACAGATAGAAGACTCCTTGAGTCGCAAAACTAACACAGACTTTTTCAGAAGTAGCTAACAGGTTACAGAAGCAACATATTTAATTACACACAGCAGAAAACAGTTGTAGTGCCTGGTATATACAAAACCTTTGAAGTTTACTGACGGCTACGTAGAAACATAGATGGAGCAAACGGCGGTGAAGAAGCTCTACGGCGATATCTTGTGCGGGAAGAGAGGAGAGGACCACCGTGAACCTCTAGTATATGTATAAGAAACGGAAACGGCGGGTTACTTAAGTTGCCTTTTTGGACTGGGTCATTGGGCCAAACTTTTCAAGGCTTAGCAATAGCCAACAATAACTTGTTCGACAAAAAATTAAAATAAAAAGGAAAAATGGAATACGCGACACGGCCTGACGACAACTTGGTGTTACCGTGTTAGGACTTACGAGCCAAGTCGGGTCTGCATCGCCCATTCTATTCTTCAGACAGCCTCCGGCTTCATTCGGTGGAAAACAGGTGCCTCCCACTCTCTCTAATACTCCTTGATCTTTTTACGTAATTGATGTATCTATGCGGGTGGTTTTCTAAGATTCGTTTTTGGAGGAAGTACCGAGGTGGTTGAAGAATTCGGGTGTCCTGCATTTTAGTTTCTGATTAGTTCGTGAGGGCGTCGGTTAAAAAGGCATCGCCTTTCACTAAGGGCTTTTGTTTGTTTCAGTGGAATATAGAATCATAGATGTTATTAGGCGTGAAATACCTGCCTTAGATAGTTTCTTTGAAGATTAGGGGATTACGTGCTTTTCTTGCAAATAAGGAAGCAGATATAATATTAGGGGAGGTCTGGTTCTAGGATCTACAGTACTTTTCCCTGGAGACTCAGGAAATTGTGGTCTCTATTGGACTGGATGCTAATTGTCCTTGGTTTTAGGCTTCCTTACTCTGTCATCTGGGGATGGTTAATCTGCTTGTGGTTGTTAATTGGTTTGTCTTGTTTTGTCTTTTTGAAGAAAAAACTTGCATAGTGCAGCAATTGGCGTTTGTAACATTAGGTATATCAGTGCCTAAATGCAAATCTTTTTAGAGTTCTACACTTTTCGATCAATTACTTGCTACTTTTCTGCAGGATAAGAGATTATTTGATAAGGCTTACAGCTATCTAAGAGGAAAAAAGAATTAACCTTAACCTTCTCTTGTCTGGATCTTTAAGGGATTTGATTTTGCATAGCTGAGGAGTTGAAGAGGTTACCCCTTGATAGATAGGAATTCCGTCATAGTCCTTGACTAAATCAAACTTTGTTCACTAAGCTTTTTGTGGTGGTAGGTAATTAGAGTTGTTTTATTCTATTGCATCTCATAACTTCTTGTTATTCGCTATTTCTATTTTTTTTTGGCTGCTGTTTAGTTTCTGAAACCAAGTTTGATGCTTGTTAATTTTCGTTCCTACCATTCCATCAATTAAAATCAGGTAAGAACACAGGCAACCCTGAACAGCAGCAACAGTGTAGTAAGAGGGATGAACCGACCAGGTAGGATGAGGAGGAGGGATGACTCGGTGCTCACTCGAATGATCAGAACTGTTTTCACCTTCTTGCTGAACTCAGAATTTGAGATTCTTTTCTTGCTTTTCTTCTTCATTGCATTTTTCCTCTTCAAAGAACTCACGTCAAGGCCGGAGTACAACCAAATCCTAGTGAAGAAGCCCGATGGCATGGATTGGTGGCCTTACTAAAAAGAAGTGATGAGAATATTTGGCTTATTGTCAAACGCCCAACTAACTTCTTGTTAAAGAGATGCCTTTGGTAAATGCGAATATGTAAGTTAGCAGGATGTCTACAGAATATGGACAGTGGTCCTGTTCCTTGAAATATGCTGTTTTAGGCATCCAAGACTATTAACATTTCCAAACAACTTTATATGAGATTGTGATTATATTTCCCCAGAGTCTAGTGAATCTATGTGTTATATAATTTACTGCATCTTCTGACTGAATGATTCTCTGCACTAATCTGTTGGCTGAAGTAAAGGTCAAATGGTTTTGCACAACAAAACCGTGGTTCTTCACCGTGGTCGTAAATGACATTCTCGACATCTGAAGCTAAATATGTTTCATATTTGAAGCAAAAATCTGGATCTTATGGCAACCGTTATGGTTGGATTTATGCAGAGGAGTAAAAATGGTGTAGAAATGGTGATGTTAATTCTTGGTTAAATTTAATGTGATTGAAGGCAAACTGAGTTTTGAGCTTTAAAATTTATTTTAGTTCAATCAATAAAATGAAATTAGTTCAATTTAAATTAAAATTAACGAATTAAATTTGCAAATTTACACTTTATCTTGGCTCCTTCCAAACACTAGTAAGCATATGTACTTCTCATTCAAACTTCAAGCAAAGATCTGAAATTTGTCCTTGTAGCCTGGGACCATGGTTGCCGTTTGTCAGGATCGATGATGCTCAAGTAAGAGCATAAAACTTCTATGATAGGTCAATGTATTTTCCAAAGTTAAATTTTCCCCTTTGGATTCTATTGCAGGATGGTAGTGGTACAAACTAAAAAGGTGCAAAGTCAAGCTGGTAACAGGTAGAGGGAGATTAGCTTTTAGGGGAATAGATCTTGTTTTCATCCATCTCGAAACTAGGTGAGTTGGATTAGAGCTCTTTTTTAGGGGATTGTAGATGATAGCGGCCTCTTTACTTAAGAAGACCAATGACAATTGTACTGATGCACAAGTTCAGCAATTTTCAGACAATTCCAAATTACTCCGAGCATGTGAAGGGGACTAGCATGCCCAACTTTGACACTGATAAGAGGCATAATGAGATTGTTGACTGAATACTTTTATTGAGATCCCATTGGATTCCAAACGACATAGGATCCAAACCCCAAAAGATGTGATTATGCAAATGACACGATTTGGATGAGAGGGTAATCCTGAAAGGAATAGATGACAGGCGATAATTAGTGTTTAAAATAGAACTGGAAGTCAATATTTGCTTTCTACCTAATACTACGAATACATGAATCGAAATGAATGTGCTATTTTCTCCTAGAGCTAACAAGTTACACGGATTTGTCAATGATTTTAGACTGAACATGTTGCTATATGAGGGATCAATAGAGAATCAATTAGTGAAGTAAACTTTGTATCTCCAATGCTGGCTTCCTGACGAACAATTCGATGCAGATATTCTTGGATTCCCTTTCTTGTTATGCTATGTGATCAAGCATCTTCTTTTAAATGCGTGGGATGTTTCCCTTATTCAGTTTTTCCATTTCGCTTTTGACCCTTTTGGCTTATCTTCATTAAAAAGACCACGTTTTGTACCAAACTTATTAGGTTGATGAATTCTGTTCAGGAGCTGCCCCTGAGGCTTGCAAACCACCTTGTCCTGCTACTGTTACCCCTGTAGTTGTTGTTGTTTCCGTAGTTGTTATAGTCGTTGCTGTGGTACCTCAAGTCATTAATGTTAAGATCAGTCTATTGTTATACAATATAACATACATGTTTGAAACGTTAACGAGACTAGCACTTACCTGCTGTTGTGCTTGCCACTGACACTGAAGGTGGAAGAGACAAGATACCTGTCGAACCATAGCTTTCAGGTACATAAGGGTACTGTACTATTGATGGATAGTGAACTCCAAAACCATGACTACTATGTGCATATTGTGGATAGAATGGATAGTAATTCTGAAACATCCCAGGTGTCCCTGGCGCCGCGTGAGTGTAGTAAGGTGTAAATTGTTGACCTCTATATACACCATAGTAATTCTGCTAGCAATATAATACCATCACAATTTAGTGAAATATCTCTTCAGAGAACTTGCTGTGGATTACGGTTTTATAAACTCACCAAAGGATATACCGCTTCTTGTATATACCCAGAAGAACCAGAACACCTATTAGTTGATGGATAGAGAAAAAAATGCAATAAAAAAAAAGTCCAGACAAAGAAATCAGTTTACTGTGATGTGAAAAAAGTAGAAAACGGCTAGGCAAGGTCGAAGTCTGAACTATCGACGAAGTTTTTTTCTCGCTTACCCATATATTGAATAAGGAAACGGGTATTCAGTGGTGTGTTGCTGAATATAGGAGGACGACGAAGAACCAGGATATGCAGGCGGAGCCACTAGTCCAGGCGCCAGTCTAAACCTTCCTGAACCTGCAACTTTGAGGGTTTTTTCTTTTATCAAATGAAAATTTAACTATTTAAATAGAATCAACATTTGAAGCCTGTACATGCTTCAGATGCATAACAGCAACATTTTCCCATTCAAACATTATCGTTTATGATTGATCATTACTGAACTGAACATTCGAGGGATGATTAACATTTGCATTCACAGTAGCCATTAAGAAGATACCATCAAAGAAGCGTAAGAAAGAGACAAATATAGACATGCACCGTGTTGAGGAGTTGGTGGACGATTCTTTTGTGCACCGAGTGAAGCAAGATTGCAGTTTGCCCTCCTACCATCAATAACAGGAGAAGGATTTTGGCAAGCCCTCATGGCTGCTTCCGGATCCTTGAAAGTAACCTATCGGACATAGCAGCAAACACCCACCTTTTACCATGAAAATGATCGAGCAAAAGACATAACGAAATAGATAGGAGGCAAATTTAACGAGGCTTACAAAGCCATAACCCTTGGATCTTCCAGTATTCTTGTCTGTAATAACGACGGCTTCAAGGATCTCTCCAAACTGCTCAAAATAGCGTCTCATAGTATCTCTTTGCGTTTCCCAAGCCAACCCTCCAACGAAAATCTTTGTGAAAGTTGTGTCATTGTAAAGTCCTGGATTGCCACCACCAGCCACCGTCTGGAATGCCCTTTCTTGAGACATGACGTTATGGGTAGAATCCAAAAAAAAAAACCAGATAAAAACAAGAAAAAAGAGAAGAGAACCAAGAAAAAGGGCCACCGCAAAATAAGATGAAACAATCCCCTCTCACTCCTAGAGAGGCCAACCAAATATAGGAAGGGAGAAAGAAAACAGAAATGGCAAATAAAGCCGGAAGAAAGAGCCGCTTGTTTTTTGACGATCACATCAATCAAGACTCTCCTTTTCCTCTCTCGCACACTCGTGTGCTCATGTTTCTGTTACTTTTTCTCCTTCTTGCGACCTGTTGTTCGTACTTCTTGTTCGCTGCAACTGCCACTTTTTCACAAGCACAACTCCTCAGATTCCTCAACAACGATCCTCGCAACGAGAATATCATTACTATTAAGGGGGTGGAAGGAGAGAGAGAATAAGAAATGAAAAAGAAAAACCCTTCCCATAGATATAAATATTAGATAGACAAAAGAGGCTTGGAAGATAGAAGAAAGAAAAGGGAAGGACAAAGAAAAGCTGCTAATGGACAACCAGGACAATAGTAAGGCACGGTTGTCCAATGAGATTACCGGAGGACCAAAGAGTCCAATCTCTTTTGATGTATCAGCAGCATTTATTATTATTATTATTACTATTATTATATTAAATATATTTTTGTGCCCGTGTGGCGTGACTCTTGCTTCGCTGTACCCAACCTTCCATTTTCTCCACCTCTCTTAATACTGCATGTTCTGTTTATGGCATCTGTGGGTCTTCGAGATATGATGCCTTGACCACCCTGTCTCCCTCTCTTCACCCCTTTGGCTCCATTCAACTCCCTCTCTGTAACTGCAGCTATTCCCGTAACCCAACCCAAAAAAAAAAAAGCAGAGGTAATGATCAATGGTGGTCAAGGCACTCCTTGTTTTCTGATTGAACTGCTCAGCTCCCTTCGGTAGATTATCAGACATCTGAACGCAAAGCAACTGTTCTTTTTAGATTCACTTGATAAATCCCAAATAAAATATTTCAATTTAAGCAATTAATAGTAATTTTTAATAAATCAGTAATATTTAACCGATTATTTAAAATTAAGCTGACTATTTTCTCATTCTATCATTTAAATTTAGACATCCTTGAATAAGAAGATTGCAATCCTCTTTCCAAACTTAGATTTGGATTCCCTTTATACAAAAATGTTTATCATCTTCGTCATCAATACTAAGTCAAAGTTTCGCTAACGCACAAGATTTAAGAAGGTCTGATGATACACAACATTATTTTTATCTAATAGAAAGATTATTTTCGATAAATTCACATGCTTCAAGACGATACTACAAAATTATAAATAGATGTGCATACAAATTCAAAAAAAAGTACTAAAAATAATTAAATACAAAAGGCAAATAATACAAATATACAAATATAATAAAGAGAAACAAAAAAGAGGTAAGGCAATACAAAATAACATAAGTACAAAATATGTTAACGATTAACAATAAATGGTAAGATAAAAATATATACTAGAAAAGAATTGTACAAGAATAACTCCAACTAAGCCTGTCAATATCTCAATTACGCTAAGTAGGAAACTAACTAGGCTAAACTAACTAAGAGGTAAGTACTACGCAGTAAATGCAAAGGACAAGGTTTAATATAACCTACCAGAGCGTAAGTGTCCTTTTTAAGAGAAATCATTTACTTGTATCCTAGTATGCTAAATTTTCTATTGCAGGCAAATCTTCGATAAGATCCAACATATTTATATCATTCTTTATTACTTCTCGCCTGTCTTTTTAGGGTTTCTTTTTTTTTTCTCTTATAGGCTTTAAGTATTACTTCCTCGTATTTTCTCACTACAGTGTCAGGATGTCTCCTCTTAATGTGCTTGAAACATCTAAGTCTTGTTTCTCTCAATTTGTCATTAATACTAGTCATCTTTAATTTGTCTCTTATCAAAGCTATAGAATTTGTTTTTGAGCTTAAGTGATATCTTCTTGTCACGTAAAACTCCTTATGTACTTCTCCATTTAAGTCATTATGATTTGATACGATAGGTTATATCTTCATTGATCTCTCCGTTGCTTTTGATGATAGATTATGGGTACTTAAAACACTCATTTCGTGGTATAACTTCTGATCTAATATTTACTTAATATCAATAGCCATTTGATAGCTGGAAAAGTTACATTCTAAGCTTCTGTTTGGTAGACTTATACTAGTAGAGTTTTTGTCAATAGAGCTTTTGTCAGTAGAGCTTTTTTATGTAGATCTTTTTTTAAAAGAACTTTTTTAAGAAGCCAATTGCCTGTTTGACTGTCATTTTAAAAAGATTTTTTAAAAAGAGCTTTATACGGTAGATTGTTTGGTAACATAAAAATAACAAGTACTTTTAATTTTAACTGTATTTTATTTAGTAATA
>JAOQMP010000174.1:52112-62339 GCA_027563575.1 Erythroxylum pedicellare | reverse complement strand
AGAAATCAAAACCAAAAAACTCATACTTATAAATCAAACTAAAATTCACTCCACAAAAACTAGCTAAAAGCTTTAATCCAACCGTAAAGCTTCGAAGAAACTACTCACTCATGATTGAATAAAGACCACAGAAATCAAAGTCAGCATACAACATAGAAAGAGAGAAAATAAAACAGAGGATAAATGAGTTTTGGGGATCTCCCTCTCTGCATTTTTTTAATCTCCCCCAGCGTCACTCTTGTGCTGCGTGCGTCTCCTAGTGCTGCGTGCGTCTCCTAGTGGTGCGTTAGCCCTTGATGTGTTTCTCCCCGGCCGCGTGCATCTCACAACTGCATGCGTCCCCCTGGTGAGTCTAGTTGTTGGAGCTCCTCTAGCTGGTGCATTAGCCTCCTTTGCAGCTGTGTTAAGACTCCTTACGTCAAGCCTTGGAGTTGTCGCCTCCCTTCTGTTGTCAAGCCCCTGCGTTCCTCTATTTTTTACGTCGTTCTCTCTCCCCAATTCAAAACCTCACACCCCCATTGGTTGATACGTGTTCTCCTTTTTTGCTTGTCGTTTTTTACTGTTCCCTACCTGCTGCATTTTCTCTCCTGATGGTGTCGTTTTTGTCCTGTCTCAAGCTGCTTCCGTTTTCTGCTATTGGCCTCTACGTTTTATGCTTTTCTTTCTCAGGTAAACAAGTTTCATAAGTCTTTCCAGCAACTGTTAGCCTCACAAGCGAAACAAATTCCCCAATTTCCATACCACGAACCGTCAGGCTTCATTCCATCTTTTTCAAGCCATAAATAATCTGGAACTCTAGCAAGGTGTTTCTTTAAGGAATCACCATTAGGATCTTCAACCTAACAGGCAAGCATGCACAATGTCTGCAATTATATTGCCATATAAATAATATTTATAAATGCAGATTCAGAGGAACTAAACAAATTAGTGGGTAAAATATATATAAAACTTAATAATTGAATGAAAAAACTAAAGAAAAATGCCACTCATTTCAATAAGAAAATGCACTCAACATAAATCAACTAAATGATGTTAATGATAATTTTGACGAAAATGTTGACATAGATTGATATAAATAAAAGAAAGTGTCAAGATGAGTTAATTTTTTGCTAAAAATAAGTTGTTTTGAATTAGTATTGTTAAGTTGTAGAAGAACAGAAACTATCTATATAAAAATATATGAAAAAAAGTATCTTTCTTCAAATTTTGACAAGTTACAAATTCTGGAGGAAGCAATTTTAATTTTATTAATAAATAATTTATATAAATTACTGAAACAATTTATTATTTAATATTGTACTTAATTGAGGAGACATGATTCCTCATTTAAAATTTTTTATTAAAATTATCCACTATTAAATATTTTTATTTGATGAATAAATTATAAATTTTTATAATTATTGTAATAACATAATATTTAATAATAAATATTTATTTCTATACATATTAATATGGTTGCATGTAAAATTTACAAAAATCTAATAAGTAAAAGAAATTATGCTTATAAGAATTTCTTTTTTTTGAAAGGTAAATATTTCATTAATTAGTAAACAAAATGTACATTATACTTGGAAACTAGTTTATATAAGTGACGGCATGTTAGTTAAGGCTAAACTATCCCTGAATATATAAGGAAGCTAACTTAAGTTATCAACAATAAGTAGTTTCTTGTAGGAGTTGTTGAAGAACTTCTTACTTCTTTCCTATATCTAGGATACCAAATCAGGTCTATTAATAACTAGGAAATATTCATATATCAATTGAAGGATTTTTTATGAGCCTCAAGCACAATAGAAAGGTCATTGTCATAAACCTTAGTTGAAGTAAGACAATGACTCTAAGAAAGTTGAGTTCCCTTATTTTATACAAAGGACCAGTTATAAGTCAATTATCAAACCAAAAAATAGTTCCATTTCCATCCCCAATGTTGTGTTTGATATCTTGCATAAAGGACCTAGTTGATAGAATTCTTTGTATTGTAGGATTGTGTAGGCTTTACCTGTAAAGTCTATATATTCTCCTCTTTTATATGATATGTATGGATCCATTTGATATGTAAATTATCCTCTTTTGTGTAAGGTATCCATATCCTTTTAGTTAGGAGAGTTTTGGACCTAACCCTAACTAAATTGATCCCAAGTCCTCCTTCTTATTTACGAAGACAAAGAGTGCTCCATTTGATACTCAGGATTTTTATATTATTAGTAGGTCCCTTCCATGTGAAGTCCTTGATTAACATATCTATTATATTGAAAACTCCTTCAGGCAAAGCCAAATATGCAAGCTAGTAGGTACTTAGATTGTTGATGATACTTATGGCTAGTTGGATTCTACCTCAAATAAGATAAACATCTATTACAACATGAGTTTATTCTCTTCTCTATAAAGCATATCAATGGTTTATAGTCACTAATATTCAGGCTCCTAGTAGAGATAGGAACTCCTAAGTACCTAAAAGGTAATAACTCCATCTTTAATCCTAATGTGGCAAGGAGTAGCCTGTCATAAGAGACTATATCACATAAGACATATATGGAGCTTTTGTCAGGGTTGAAACTTAGTTTAGATATTTCTTTGAATGTCATCAATGATCTCATAAGCAACTTTATTGACTATTTATCTACATCACACAACATAAGCAAATCATTAGCAAAAGTAAGTTAAGAAATTTGTAATTTGCTGCATCTATGGTGATACTTGAACTTGGGGGAATTACTAATGTTTAGAGAGGTAATTCTATTTAAGACCTTCATTGCAATTGTATATTGAAAAGGAGATATAGGGTTTTTTTTTCTTATATAGGTCTTTTAGATACCTTAAATATGTAAAAAGGCTCTCCGTTAACCATAACTATAAAAGATACCGAGAGATGCAAGCTTTGATCCATCCTAAAAGGTTATTGGGATACCTAAAAGTAGACAAGGAATTCAAGATAAATTTCCAATTGATTATATCAAATGCTTTTATGACATCAATTTTGAAAGAATAACTTTATATTGCTTTATTATTAGAGTAATCCCTTAACAGTCCTTATAGAAGGAATATGTTATCCCTATTATTCCTGCCCCTGAAATAAGCTCCCCATCATGGACTAATGAAGTTGAAAAGTGTACCCCTAGTCTATTAATAATTATCTTGGAGATCCCCTTGTATACCACATTATAAAATGAAATAAGTCTACAGTATTTTACTCCCTCAGGGTTGGGAACTTAGGAATTAAGTAGATATAGGTTTTGTTCAATTCAGACAAGGGAAAACTTTTTTCAAAGAATTCAAGAACAATTTTGGAAAGTAAAGGGGAGTTTGATTCCAAGTTGCTTTAAAGAATTTGACATTGAATTTGCTTGGACTAGATGCCTTATGAATTTAGCTACTTGTTGTGAAGAAATAGATTCTCTTAGGGAGTTAGGTAGAACCTCGTGAAGTTCCTTAGTTTATTGCTTCTTCTTAGTATATTGTCAACATATTTTAGAGCAATTTCCTTTAGTTTCTCTTAGTCCCTAACAATGATCCCATTAGAGTCCTTTAGTGCTAAAATTCTGGCTTTGTTCTTTCTTCTCTAGATGATGTCATTAAAGAACTTGGAATTAGTATCTCCTTCCTTTAGCCATATGATCTTGGAACTTTACCTCAAGTGTGAATTATTAATCTCCAAAATGTTGTAATAGTTCCTAAGCTTTATAACCTCCTTTTCCTTGAGCCTGAGATCCTTAAGGCTACTTCTAAGTGACTCTTGTAATGAAATAAGAGCCCTTAGTGCTTCCTTTTTATTGATATCTAAGGATCCACATTATATCTTAACAGCACTTTCCATTCCCCTTTGATTGCCTTCAAAATTCTAACAAATTTGTAAGCTTAAGTACCATTACCCTCTGTGTTCAATTCTTCGCTCACTGCTTGCTAAAACTAAGGATGATTTAACACATTTATACTTATAGGAATGTTATTATAGTTATTTTACATATTAAATTTTAAACTTGCAAAATTTTATATCACATAATCAATAAAAAGTAAAAAAATGTTAATATGTTGTTTAAGAAGTGAATTTAATTTTAAACATACTTTAAATATTAATTTAAATTTATATTAAGGTTATGTAAAAGCACTTTGACAGTTTTCAAGTCATATTGATTATATGCGTAAATATATATATGTAGAGAATGTAAATTAATATATTTATTTATATCTGTACACATGTAAGAGAGAATTAGTATTTTGATTGATCTTAACATACTTAAACTAAGTCATTTTGTTTTTCATATCTACACAATATGTTTACAAACAATACTAGACATATATATTTTTATTTATATGAAGTTTAAAAGCAATTGATCTTTTTATTAATCCTATTGTATTAATGTTCAAAAGAATATAAAAGTCTAAATATCTTTTTGTCTCCTCTAGATTAAGCTTCTATGTATATGACTTGTAGAATGAAAGAAACTTGAGAATATTTTCGCAAAAACATATAAAAGCATAAGTTCTAATCCTAAAGCTAAGGAATTACATAAGAATGACATTTATACTAAGAGGAAGCCATGTTAAAATGAGTGAGGGAATGAAGAATTCTTGAAAATATAAAAAGTTATAGTCCTAACTATGCAAAAAAGGACTCAAAGTAGTAGAGAACAGATAAAGCTCTAGGAGTCAAACACCAAACAATTATTTGTTGATGATTGAGGAGCCTTATATATTAGCCAAGTTAAAATGTTCGACAATTGTAAGATGTTATTGAAGCCCGTATCTAGATAATATCAATTTAATGATATTTTACTTATATTCTTTCATAAAAAATAAAGTAAAAAGGAATTATGTATGATATATTGTAGTGAAATTAATTATTATTTCATTGTAATTAATATATATTATAATAACTAATATAGTTATAAAAAATTAATCATTTCTTTAATAAGTATATTTTATGAAAAGGCTATTATAACTGTTTTCATATTTTTACTAAAAAAAGGAAATTTGATTTTAGACTTACAAAATTTTAAAAATTATAACAATTGGAACATCATATAAAAGTCAAAAACTTTAACATCCATTCAAAAAAGTGCAATTTACTTCAAATAACACCTTCACATACTTTAAAGATTGTTATAATTTCAAGACTTAGTATAGGTGCTAGAACTAAGAACTAACCATTGTTAACAACTAGTTATAGCATATTGTCAACAACTATTGCACATTGGTCGACTAACGTACATTAAAAAACTAGATATTGTAAACATTGGTAGACCATTACAACACGTGTCAAAAATGTAACTAAAAATATTGTTTTCAACATTTTCAAATTATTAAACTTAATTTTCTTAATTAAAATTTTGACTCAAACACTTCTTAAAATGTATCCTAAAGAATGAATGTTTAAAGTTCAAAAAGGTTTTCTTTTTAATCAAAATTTTGATTCCTCCTGAAGATTGAAAATACTTATATATTGAGTTAAAATGATGATATACTTACACATGATAAGACTCTAAAGTATCAAAGGAACCAATAGGTAAATACAATGATCAATACATTTGTATTTATAAATTATTATACTTTGATCTTCCTTGGTCTTGGTTATATCCTTCATTTAAATGAATTGAATTCTAACTTTTTTAATTTTCTTTATGATATTGTTTTAATTTATATATGAGTGAAATAACTTTCACATTAGTTTCATCCAGAAACAAGTTCATTAATAATGCTTATGTTTTGTTATTATCAAAACATAGATTGGAACCCTCTTTAGCTTAAAAATCACCTACGATTTGATTCAGAGGATGATTCTTCTTGAATTTTCAATCCATTAGAAACTTCTTATCCTTTTTAGTTCCCTTATTTGATCCAAAAATTTGCTCTTATGATGTTCTCGTTGATCATTCTTGTTCTCTTCAAGGGCTAATTTCTTGAAATCTTTAGTTAAATCTACATCATCATCTTCAGACTTTTCTTAAACACAAAAGGGTTAGATTTATCAAAATTAATATGCGTAGACTCTTCAAAAATAAGATTCTTCTTATTAAACTGTAACACCCCACTCTTGTAAAAAACGTACCCGACACCTTGAGTGATATTGGAGTATGTACCCTGCAAGGGTGGCATGTTAGAACAGTCATTTAGTCAAAACTTGTTACAAATTTTTTTCCAAACAATGTACACATATGCGAAAATCAATATAAATTGGGCCTACTTTATTGATAAACATTTCTATTCATAAGTGTTACAAACACTTTACAAAACATCAGAATTCAACAGCCATTTGGGCCCATTTCATATACAAAACACTTGTAATCATAATGTCATTTCATTACCAAATCATTTACATACTCGTTGTACAATACTTGCGAAAGTATAGTTCAAAACAATAATCACTGAAGACATGTGCGGATGCAAACTAATCCCGACCCTTAGTCCATATTTGATTTCAGTGGCTATACTCTAATTAGCCTAACTGAATATGTCCTCTGAACCTAAAAATTATTGTAAATTTTGGGTGAGTTTTTGCAAACTCAATGAGTGACCATACTCGATGGCTCACTCAGTCACAATACACATTCAGTATATATGCCCACATAATTTACATCACTTTTAGCAATGTATCATGTTGAGTCACGTACCTTTTACATTCACTTAGACAAATAATCCAATCTCATTCAAATACATGTCTATAATATGTTCACATATCCCATTCTTATTTAAATACATATCCAATATATTTCAGTCAAACAATTTAATCAAACTATCACTTCATTACAGTTGAATAAAACACAATCATTGGTTTAATACCATGTATTCAAACATGTAACATTCTTACAGCTTTGCAAATCATTAAATGAATTCAAATCATATGTGAATGTTATATGTATGAGCCTCACATTAGTTTTTACACTGTTGTGACTGTGTGTCTTTTTAGTATCTCGTATCACTAGGCTCATTGATCACAGTGAGCCTTAGGCTCTAACCATATATATTTGATCTTTAAGCTCTTTTTAGTAGTAGTCTCAATTAGTAGCAACGCTAGTCATAACTGTCTTTATATTACATGTATTGAAATGAAATGCATGCTACAATTCATTCAATACAATCAATCATTTTCATTTACATTATTTCAGTCAATACATTCAGTCACTTTTAATTAAGAATCACTTAGGTAGTCTCATTCACATACAAGTAGCACTTCCAATGATATTCACATGCATAAAAACTCTTTGGACATTTCATATCCAGAATTCAGTACACAATCAGTATATATTCATCACATATCAAATTCAATTCAGTAATATCAGATTATAAATTAAAGTGAGACCATCTTAGGTTACTCACAATTGCTCCTTTAAGTCTATTGCCTTGACGTTCCAGCAATATCATGATGTGGTCGTGCTACTTGCTCTCTTATATACATTAACACAATTTCACAATTCTATACTGCTTATATAATTGAGTAAACACATGTATAAATGTATCATGTATCATGCATGTGCAATGAAAAATTCTCGGGTATATTTCTATATCAATTTGATGTACTCCAATAGTGCCAAAATTCACACATTTATTCACTATTCACACACTCATTTATTATTCCAGCTTTTGCTAAAAGCATCCCATTCAGGTCAACTTTGCATAATCAATAAGAGTAGGAAAATGATGTATTTCTGTAACACTTTCTTCTAGATAATTGTTCCTCTATATCTTAAGGATCTAATGATACCAAGATAATATAATTTGGTTTATTATTCTATGAGTTATACTTAAAATACCACAGACTATATACATTTGAAATTTTGGCTAATGCATGATCAAATTAATCAAAGCTTTCCTGAACGAATTCAGATGGCTGTAAATTTTTATGGAGAGAAAGAAAAATGTCTTAGGAGTCTATTGGTTCAAGTTCCAAGTCATTTGGAGATTGTATGACAAAGTTGTGGCTAAAAGAATCAACACAGTTCGGTTTTGGAAAAACCTTCGAGTGTAACTCCTCTTCTCTTCTCTTCTAAAAGCAGGTTTCTTCTTCTTCACCATAAATTGCAGATTTCTACACTCTTCTTCCTCTCTTTCACTTACCCCATCATCTCTAATTTATATTCTCATGTTTCTACTCCCATTCCAAGTTAGCTTACTCTAAAATAACTCAAGATTCAAGATTAAATTCAAACATTAAAAATAAAACTCATATACGGACAACACCATTTTTCTACTCTGTCTCTCTACTGCAATTCTTTTTCTGCATGTTTATCTTCTGTACATTCTCTATTTTTATCACCGAAATCCTATCCTAGTATTGCACGTATCCATTTCCAAACATTACAACATCATCAAAAACTATTCACGAAAACAATGAAACATAATTTACATGATACAACAAAATTTCCAACAGTGATTTCGGTGGATGAGGGATAAACAAGAACAAAGTTTACTTTGATGAAGCCAAATACACAACCATAAACAATTAACTGTTTCTATGTTGGATGAATAAAGAAAAAGGTTGGTGATCTTGGTGAAGAACAACAATTCGGTGAAGAACATATATGAAAGCTACAATAATTTCTTTGTATCACAAACAAGACCACTTGTAAGCATAATACCTCTCCACATTTCACCATTGCATATGGGCCATATGTCAACAAACAATGCTGTCATATGTCACTGTTCCATTTGTCACTTATTTTATATTTTTTCCTAGACCAAAATACCCCAAAAATTTGGAAATTCTCTAAAATTCACCAAAAATTTCGAAATAATCATAATACTCTCCAAATAAATTTTCAACATAAATAATCCACAATTCACATTTTAATCGCATTTATAAATCAGTTATATCTAAAAAATATCAATGAATGCATGTAAAATTATTTTAATGTATCAAAAATAAATATTCACATGTGCGTGAATATACAATGATGAATAAGCATGAAATACACTTCTAATTTCTCACAATACACTCAATTCACTATTCTGGGATCTAGTCCCAAACATGGGATGTTACATAAACACTTTATATTCTTTAATATTTGGAAAATAACTAAGAAAAGTCTTTCATTCCCTTTTGAATAAAACTTTCCCAAGTTATACTTTGTGTTTAAAATATAACACTTATAACCAACTACCTTAAAGTAACTAATCTTTGGTTGCTTCCTATCCCAAAGCTCTAATGGTGTTGTATCAATAGTTAGTCTTATATATACACTATTAGATATATGACATACAGTTTTTATTGTAACATCCCACTCTCATAGGACACATACCCGATATTCTGGAGAATATCCGAGTACTTACCCTACAAACTTAATCATGGCATCATACATACACAAATATTATAGAACAAGATTGCCTCATCTCATTCATAGCCAAAAGCTCGCACTGTCGTTTAATTCACAATATAATTTACACTGTAGTATTACATTTCATATTCCACATTTATACATTACAAAACAATTGAGAGTTTAGTTTAGTTTACTATGCATAACATCGAACTTATAATGGGTAATATAAAACAAAACATTCTAACTGGACTTCTCATACTTTAGCTGACCAACGTTTGAGCCATTTTTTATTCCCAAAATGGACAACTCTAGATCGAAACTAGATTGTCTTACAAGTTATGTCTTCCCCAGTACCTGAAAATCATTGTTACAATTTTGATGAGTTTGCGAACTCAGTGAGTGAACCATCATCGATGTGTTCACTTAAGGTCAAGGCACAAACACATCAAGAAAAACCAATTTCATGTATATGTCACAATATTCAAAGTCACTTCTCATTTATCATATCAATCAATGTGTATGCCAAGCACAATATACATATCATAATTTACTAACACATTAAAAACATGGCATTTCATAGCATCATCATACACAAATTATCTCAGCACTAATCACCACCATCAATAATGTTTCCCAATCATTTTCATGGCACATATAAGAATATATATATGCAAATGCACATAAGACTCCACTTTTGTTTTTATTTTGTTGTGACCGAGTGCCTTTTTAACTGTCTCGTATCCGTTGTGAATACCAGACTCATTTCATAATACTGTCCCGTATCCATAGTGGATACTGAGCTTATTAACATTGAGCATATGACTCTCTATGCACATAACTAAGCTTAAAGCTCTTTTCACTCTGGTCACTTTGATCATAACACCTTTATCTGATCATGTATACCGATGAAATGAAATGCAACAAGTCTCATATCATGCTAATCAATGTCTTTCATTCGATATACACAATCACTTAT
>JAOQMP010000174.1:15296-43871 GCA_027563575.1 Erythroxylum pedicellare | reverse complement strand
TTTAATTTGGATAGGGAAAATTAATTACATCTTAAGAGAGGGTAGTTAATGTAGTAGGACATCTTAGGTGAGCTATAATTTAATTAACAAGGAGGGAGATAAGATAGGGAAAAAGTGATCTCTAATTATTGAATCTTAAATTCTAATTTTCTGCACTTTTGTTTTATCATTTGTTCATTGTTAGTTGTTTGATTTAGTATAATTTTCACTTTATTTTTGATAAAATTGATTCTCAAACAAAATAGCCTGAATTAATTAGCATATAAACACAATCTTTGAGGTATCAATATCTATTCTTTACTATAAGTTACACCCCATATACTTATTGTTCTAAATGTAAAACTAGTGAATTGGTTTTGCAATCAATACGCCCTTCTTTGGTACACATTATACCTAACTGACCCATTCGCTATCAAATATGGGGTATATGATACTCGCGTCTAAGAGCTTCACTACTTCCTTTTTGACCACTTCTTTCATGTATGGATTCTACCTATGTTAACATTCATTTACCGCTCTACTCCCTTCTTTAACGTTTATCCTATGCACATAAACATTTGGGCTTATACCTCGAATCTCAAATATTTCCATCCCATAGCCTTCATCCATTTCAATTCCTAATAATATTTCTTGATGATTTTGAACACCTGACTCCTCCATCTCAATATCTTCCTTAGATTCAGCTTCGTTTGCCTTCTCAGCTTCATTATCTATCTCAAATTCTATTGATTTAACCTCTTCAAAACATCTCTTTACTCACTCTTGAATACTTTTATCCATAATTTCAATCTTCATTCAAGCATAAGGATTTTTTCATATTGAACTCCGCTTGATCTTCACCAATCTGAAGTCTCAGTTTACCTTTATAAACATCGATTAATACTCTTCTTGTGCTCATGAAACGTTGTCCAAGAATTAGTGGACAATGCTTATCCTCTTTAAAATCATGAAAAACGAGGTCCATAGGGATAATGAACTTGTCCACTTATATTAACACATCTTCCACTACTCTAGACAATTTCTTAATTGATTGATCAACTAACTGAATTAGAATTAAAGTTGGCTTGACCTCACTAGGCCTTATTTTCTGAATATCAACAAAAACATAAGACTGATGCTTACTCCTAAATCATATAAACACTTTGCGAATTCAAATTCACTAACCACACAAGGTATTGGGAAACTCTAGGATACTTCACCTTAGAGGCATATGACTGGTGATTATGGAACTACAGCTACCAGTTAACACCACTGTTTAGTTCTCTTCCCAAATGTGCTTCCTTAATAATATGTCCTTTAGAAATTTGATGTATGTGGGGAAATGTTCCAATGCCTCAATACAAGAAAGATTAATTTGCAAAGTCTTCAATTTCTCCACAAAAATTCGTAAATTATGCATCCAATTTGTTCTTTTGCAATCATTGAGGATATGGGATCTTGTGTGGATATGGTGAAGGGGCAATGTAAGGAGGGTATTCACTCAAGTACATATCCTTCTTCTTTTTTTGGCCCTTCTTTATAGGGTGGGGTGCAACTTTTGTCTCTACAGTTTATTTTAGTAGCTTCCCACTTCTATGTTTGATTGCCTTTAATTGCTCCCTTAGGTATATTTCAGTGTTGCTCAGGACTCTCCACGTACTTTATGCAGACAATGCATTTTTCAATTGGCTTATTTGAACTTCTAAGTTATGGGGTGGAAGATGCTTGATTCTTTGTTACTTGTTTGAATCTTCCTTGCAAACTCTTGTTAGTGCTATCCATGCTTTTAAGCTTGTCCAATATTTTGTCTAATTTAGCGTTCATGGAGTTGGGTTTCTCCTATTGAAATCCTGGTGGCACTTGAGGTTAGAATTGACCTCTTGTATTGTTTGACCAAGAGAAATTTGAGTTGTTCTTCCACCTAGGATTATACTTGATAGATTAAGGATTGTTCCCCTTCTTCTTGACCAAATTAGGTTCCCATGTGGTTGAATTACTCCATTTCATTCGTTTACATTAAGAAGCAGTCGATGGGATCGTGGTTATCTTATCTACGTAATTCACATCTCTACTGAATTGTTTTAATAGGAGCTGAAGAGGAGGCTTTCATATTGTTAAGATGTTGGGTTAAGCTATTAATTTTAGCTTGCATGTTTGTTATTAAATCAACAACACTGGTTCCCTTCTGCTTGCAGAAGTTTGTTAGTTGTCTACTTCTATCCATCTTCCAAAGAAAACTATTACTTGTCATTTCTTTCAACAGTTCCTCTGCTTCCTCAACTTTCTTTCTCATTAAAGATCCTCTAGATGTTGCATCAATGGTGCCCCGTATTGGTGGAGTAACTCTATTGTAAAAGAAATACAGAAAGAATTCTTTAGGTTGCAACGTTGAATCCCGATCTCATAACATCCATCAAAGTTCGTTGCTACTCTCCTTGATTGACTCGTTGATTGAATTCTTGATTAAACTCTTTTGCCATTGTTTCTTTGATTTCTTCTTCTTGGCATCTTGCTCTTAAAATTGCTTGTTCCATTTGGTGATATCAAATGCTAACATTTTGGCAATCCTACTTAGACTCTAAGTGACTCTTGTGTTAATGCAGTAGCACGAACATAAGAAAGGTGAAAAAATTCCTTAGAGTAAAGGAATCCAACTAATCCTAAACTAACTCCCCAACAATGGTGCTAAAAACATCTTAAGCAAAATTTACTCATATAAAAACCCCAATGTTCTGTAAATGCACGGATCATAAACGTAGTAGTTGACGTTTCGGTCGTATGAAAAATTAGCTAAACTAATTGAATCCTAACTTTATCTAAGGTTTAGAATTGTGATAAAAATGAAAATAAAACTAAACAGAAAATTAAGAAATTGTATTTTGATTAACCAAAATTGAAATTATGAAATTAACACAAGTAGATCAAAATAAAGCACTAACCACTTATTAATTGAGATATTGCAACAAGATAAGATCAAACTATTAAGAGAAGATGGGATTCATTATATCATCATTTTAATACCCAAATCACTTTTGATTTCATTTATATTAGTCCTAGAATTCCAAAGGGTTGATTATCTTTCTCAAGATCTAATCATTAAACCCTAATTAATAACCCCTAATTGAATTTGAAATTCTAATTTTGCATCTCAATTAAAAAAAACAACCTACGTCTCCAATTAGGGTCCTCACAAAAGATCTCTCTTCGTATAATTACCGATTTGATTTTTATGTGATCTATTAGGTTATTAATTCTTATTACCTAACATAATCATGTTACTATCCTTTCAATCTCTTGAATTGTTATTGAAGTATAAAAAACAATAAACATCACAACACCCAAATAATTTCATTAACATCAAAAGCAAATAGGTCACAAAATAATTCAAGAGTTAATCCCAAAATGAAATTAGAACATCCTTAACACTATATTCAACATCTTATATCCAAAGCATATATTAGATGAAGTAACTAAAAAGAGCAATGTAGAAATAACTTGGAATGGATTGCTGGAGTGGCTGGACGGTAGCTCCTGAAGCTCCTTATTCACTTCTCTCCTTCTTCTCTTCTCTCCTTCTACTCTCTTCCTTGTCTTCTTTCCTAAAGTGGAAAAATGGAGGCCTACTTAATTAGGGTCATTTTATGATCTTACATAGTTCTTATGCCATTTAGGGTAAAAACTAGGTTTTAACCAGGTCAAAAAACCCTGTAAAAATAAGAACAAAAGGAGATCTCTGCATTTGTCAAGTGCTTGTCACGATTGTGACCCTTGAAATTTTCCTTTTTTCATGATCATGATAGAGGTGTCACGATCATGACCATTGAAATTTATCTTCTTTCATAATCATGACCCTTGATAGTGGTAGATTGCATAATGTTTTAGTAGGTAGTTTAGTATGTGTTTAGTTGTAAACTAAATAATCAATGCATGTTTGGGGTAAGATTATGTTGCTTAGTTATAGATTTATATTTTGAGTGTTTTATGGCTTATAGTATGTCGTCGAACTTAAATTTTGTCTATTTGAGGTGCTTTGATGTGGTTGTTAGTGTTTCAAATCAATTATGGAAGAATGGAGGAGAGTCGAAGGAAACTTGAAGCAAAAACTAGGGCCACAATCATGGCATCATTTGTCACGATCGTGATAGAAGATAAATATGATGGTGGCCTATGCGACAAACAGCACGCATTATTTTGGGACATTTTAGACTTTTTTGCCTAATTGGAAAATACTATAAAAGGATAAGAAAAGAACCCTAAAAGGGGAGCTTACATTATTCCACTTAGGAAAAAGCTTTAAAAGGAGAGAAGAAAAAGAGCGTAAAGAGGAGAGGGCTTCTGACGCTGCTACCTTCCTGAGTCATTCCAGTCCCATCCAAGTAACATTTTATTCATCTTTTTCATTTTCTTCATTGATTGGGTAAGATGAATATGATGATGTCTATGGTTTGTCGATTGATGATGATGTTCTAACTTTGCTTTAGGGATTTAAACTTGATTCAATGTTAATATAGTAATTTTGTGTTATTTAGATTGGGTGTTATGATTGATTGATATAACTTCACGCTTTAGTAATAAATCGAGAGAGTGAATTGAATGCAAAGTTATTATGTTGTTTCATGAGAGTTAAATAATCTAATAGATCACGCAATTAATCAAATCAGCAATTATAGAAAGAGAGATCCCATGTGACACTCGGTAGTTTATTAGAAAGCTTAAGAACTGATTAGGTTGTGAGTTGATAATTAATCGGGATATTATAAATGCGGTAACTCAACTTAATTAGGGCTTAGTGATTATAACTCGAAAGAGAGTAATTCACCCTATGATAGTTTAGAAATGACATCATAATAACATAAAAGTGATTAGGTTAGCATTGATAATAGGATAAATCCCTCTCTTATAATTTAGTAAATTTTCTTGTGTGATTTCCCATTGTGAATTTGATATTTGTCAATATTCAATTTCTTACATTAATTTCATAAATTAATTTTCTATCACTCACGTTCATGTGCTTACTTTTCTGTTCAATTTTTATTTTCATTTTATTAATTTTTTAAAGCCTTAGATAACTTAGGATTATATTAGTTCACAACTCCTCGTGGGATCTACAACTTGATACTACAAGTTACGATTTGTATAGCTGTGGATATTGGGGGTTTACATTAGATAAAACTTACTCAACAAGCTTTTGGTGTTGTTGCTGAGGAGTAGTAGGATTAGTTTAATTCATTTAGTCCAAGGCATTTTTCCCACTCTTGTGTCTATGCACTTACATGAACACAAGAGTTACTAGAAGTTTGATTCAAATAGCCAAAACATTAGAGTTTGAAATAACCCCTTAAAGTGTGCAATCTAAAGAGTGAGACATAAGAAGAAAATACGGAAGACACCATGGTCGTAGAGTTTCATCAAGAATTCGATCAGGGAGGCAAACAAGAAGCTCAAGCAAGGACGCTCGTAGATTTCAGGAGATTGGGGTTTAATGCCACTAATCAAGGTGTCACGAGGCCACCTATCCAAGCAACATCATTTGAAATAGAATGCTCTCTACTAAATATGTTATAGCAAAACATACAATTATACAAATTGACCAACAATGATCCTAATGCATATATTATGAATTTCCTCGAGATATGTGATACATTCTGATATCATCAGATATTGGAAGATATTGTTAAGATAAGGCTTTTCCCCTTTACATTAAAGGATAGAGCTAAAGCTTGGTATCACTCTCTCGGTTCTACAAATAACACAACGTGGAAGCAATTGACATGTGCATTTTTAGAAAAATACTTTCCCCTCACCAAAACCACAAAGATAATCAAGGAGATTACAAACTTTTAGCAGAGTGATGGGGAATCACTTTACGTGTTATGGAATATATATAAAGACTTGCAAAGAAGGATTCCACAATATAATTTACCTAAAGAATTCTTTTTGCAAACCTTTTATAATGGAGTGAACCCACCTACCTAAGGCACTATTAATGCATTATAAGGAGGATCGTTAATGAGGAAGACGGTGGATGAAGTTAAGGAGTTATTGGAAGAAATGGCTAGAAATAGTTGTCTTTGAACAAATGATCAAGGTAGACAATATAAAACCCTTCATAAGAAAAAGGAGCTTTAGTTGTGGACTCAATCAGTGAAATTCAAGCAAAGATTGAAAATCTAACTCGACAGCTAAATAATATGAAGGCCTCTTCCTCATACCCTATAAATGTTGTTCCGCTAAAATGTGAGTTATATGGGCAATTAGACCATGATACCATTGATTGTTTCCTAATGAAAAATCATGAATCAGAATAAGTGTATCACATGGTAGTGCAATATGGTCGAGGAGGGGGGAGCAACCCTTACTCAAGCACTTACAATATTGGGTGGAAGAATAACCCTAACTTCTCTTAGTCAAATAATACAAGAGGTTAATTTTGACCTCAAAGGCCTTCAAGATTCCAACAGGAGAAACCAAATTCCATGGATGCTAAATTGGATAATATTTTAGACAAGATTGGATGCATGGAAGATGCTCATAAAAGGCTTGAAGGCAAATTTGAACAAGTTAAAAAGAATCACACCTCTTCCATACACAACCTGGAAGTCCAAATGAGCTAGTTAGCAAAAGCATTATCGACCCAAAATGCGGGAACCCTTCTGAGCAGCACTAAGGTGAATCCAAAGGAAAGAATAATGGTAATCACTAAGGTTGCTGATTAGAAAACTGATAAAGTTAAAGATGATGAGGAAAAAGAAAGGCAGAAGACCAATGAATGTTCCCTGCGAATTAAATATAACCTACCTGAATTTAAGAAATATCAACCTCTAATTTCATATCCCATTTTAACATAACGGAAGTCAAAAGAAATAGAGTTAAAGGAAGTCCTTGGTGTGATAGAACAATTACAAACACAACTCGCCCTTATGGAATCTATCAAAGAAAGGCTTGAGAATGAATTGTCAAATGGAGGGAGCTCCATGGAATGTTAACACTACCACAAATGAGAGATGATTAGAGAGACTTTACCTTCCCTACACCATTGATAATGTTAAAATAGATAAGGCGTTCATAGATCTAGAGGCTAGTATCAGCATGATGCTTTAAAAATTGTGTCAAAAATTAGAGTTAGGCGACATCACACCTACTAGGATGTGTGTTAAAATGACAGATGGATCAGTTCATCATCCTAGAGGGATAATTAAAGATGTTCAGGTTAAGATAAAAAATTCACTTTCCCTATGGATTTTGTTATTTTAGGCATCGAAGAAGACGTGGAAATAACAATTATCCTTGGACGGCCATTCTTTGCCATTGCTCGATCGATTATAAACGTTGATGAGGGCAAACTGACTTTAAGAGTGGGAGATGACAAGGTGTCATTTGAGGTTCCAAAGTTAATAGCCCTCTTCACAAATCTGTCAATGTTATAAAAAGCAATGAGTCATATCAAGAAGTTGAGCAAGGGTGTGCATGTAAAGACCCATTCAGACAATCATAACCCTGACTAAAGAAGTAAAAGTGAAGGAAGAGGTTGAAGAAGAAAGGTGGTAGTAAAAGCAACCTAGTGGTTCACCTACACTTTATGAGATCCAATATCACACCACCATTAAATGACTCATTTAAGCCACCATGAATGAAAAAGGCAACCCAAGGTTTTTGTTGTTTCTTATTTCATCTTTTGTGTAGGTAGGTTTTGAATTATGTTGTGTATGTTTTAATTTCAAGTAAATGTCTTGGAAGAATTGAGGTTCAGTTTTGACATAGGATGATAAGGAAAGCAAGTAAAATAAGGTAATGGTGTAAATAATAGATCAAGGATATCGGGACTGAAATGAGGAAACGACAAAAGATTGAGCCACGATCATGGTATGCGGCTGGGTAAAAATGGGACACGTGATTTTCAACTTAAATTTTTCCAATTTTACCCCTCGTAACGCTTCCTCGCTTATTTATTTACATCTAACCTTATTTTCATTCCCTCACACTCTCTGTAAACTTAACACCTCACCATCCTCTCACTTCTCTCTAACAATCTTCAAACCTTCAACTCTCACCAAACTTTTCACAACTCTCAATCCAATGGGACCATGCATCAAGTAGGTTGTTAAACGAACCTAACATAAAGGCAAAGTCTAAGTATCAGATTGCGAATAATGAAAACAGGGCAGTGGATTATGATGCACCTTTCTCCATCTACTCAAAGAAGGAAGGTAACCACTATCACATCCTTAGTTTAAAGAACATCATTATGCCTAAAATACTTAGATTTTGATACGTTAAAAACAATTGGATTGAGAAAATGAGTTGAGGGTTTAGGTAGAACTCAGTGGGAAAAATTCATGCGAATCTATTATCCTGTTTAAAGGAACTATCCTTAGAATTCTTCACCTCCCTCTAATTTGATCCAACCAACCCTAAAAACCTATGGTCCCAGTTGTGGAGTGTACCATATGGGTTAGATTATGACATTTTATGTGAAGTTGGTAGATTCCTCAATTCAACCATAGTTGATTACTACGATGAATTTCATGCCACTCAATTTTGGAGGAAATTGACTGTGCTTAAAAGCTCTGACATTAAAAATTCCTTCAACAATATTATTAAAAGCCCTGAACACTTGTTATTGCATAAATTTATGTTTCAAACTATCTTTGACAAATCCAAAACTAACAAGTGTTCAGCTAAATAATTTTCCATTTTATGGTGCATGGATCATTGCATCCAAGTTTACACCTTCACCATATTTTTAATGCAATTAATGCTTCTCTAAGAAAGAGAAGCAATAATTTAGGTATGTGGTACTTCGTTATGGCCATTACAGAGTACTATAGTGTTAATTACAATAAGCTAATTGTCCATCGTCCTAAATTTCTTAACTTTCGTCACTTAACGAGAGCTGAAATCTTGAAGTGCCGTAATATGGAACTTTGAGATATCAGTGCTAAATCTCGTGTTAAGACTAGGATGGGATAGCTCAATTTAAGTTCCACACCATCACAGTAGGAGGAGGACTCAACCAGTGAGGAGTTAAAAGAGGAAGAACAGACGAGACGGGAGAAGGTAATAGAGGCCATCTCAAATATTAACAAAGCCATCTCAGAAAATGTCAATGTGTTGAAGGGGATGGATGGAGAACAAAGATGCCAAAGTTGGGACATATGATGGATTCGCAGATATTTCAAGGCTCAAGGTGTTTAACTTCCACCACCATCACCATGACCACCTCGATCACTATAACGTGTCAGACAGTCTATCCCTTATCTTTTATTTTATTATTATTTTCAATTGTTCTCTTATTTTGTTATTTTTATTCCCACCTTGTGCATTGTGTGTTGTTCTTCTCACATTGAGGACAATGTGTTGTCTAAGTGTGGGTAGGGTTATATATATTATATGTAAATTTGAATGTGAATTCTGCATATCATATGTTAGTTTGTTTAGGTTTGTATGATGTGATTCGTGTGAATGTGTTAATAGCTAAGACTTAATATAATTGATTTAAATTTTAATATAGTCTTTAGGTTGCAAAGATTTATTAGCTTATGAAATTAGTGACCTAGGTTACTTTAGTTAATTAGGACATGATGTTAGTTTATTCACCATAGGAATTTGTCACATGCATTTATAATTTTTGACAAATTGAATAATTAGCATCATTAGCATCTTTTCACAGAATTACTAACTAACATAAATAAAGTAGGCAATAAAATAAAAAAGGAGAAAAAATTAAATGTCAGTTAAATAACTATTTCATTAGTCTTTGGGTTATAAATAGAGTTAGTAGCCAATTGAGAATGTGATGTAGCTGAGTAACTGAGGTACATTCATCACAAATGTTTACCTTCACATCAGAAGGCTATAATGACATTCCAATCAAGCCACTTAATAAAAACATAACCTAGTTGAGTAACTAGATCGACATTCATAACAAATATTTGCCTTTGCGTAATAAAGTTATGCTCATGTAAATCAAAATCAACAAAATTAGTTTTTTTTCAAATAAGCCTACCGATCTTTATGAATAGCTTGAATTTTCATAAAAGCCTACTTGGGGATAGTTACAATTTTGATTGATTGAATAATTATAAATTTGTGTGTGCAAATTAGAGGGTGAATAAACTTGACTATAAGGTCTTGATTAGTATGTATATTTAATCTAAAGTACATAGACATAAATTTCATAAGTTAATAAGTTAGAACAACTTGAGGGATCATGTTTGTAGTTAAATTTGTTTTGTGAAGTTTAATATCATTGATCCATTATTGCATAAGTGTGTGGTTTTTGATAATTGTGTTTGGTATGTTGTCTTTTACTTGTTTTGTCTTTATTTGAGGACGAGTAAAATTTTAAGTGTGGGGATGTTGATAATGGTAGATTGCATAATGTTTTAGTGGATAGTTTTAGTATGTGTTTAGTTGTAAATTGAATAATCAATGCATGTTTAAGGTAGGATTGTGTGTTTAGTTAGACATTTGCATTTTGAGTGTTTTATAGGTTAGAGTATGCCATTGACCTTAAATTTTGTCTATTTGATGTGTCTTGACTTTTTTGTTATTGCTTTAGATCAATTATAAGGAGAATTGGAGGAAGCCCGAAGCAAAACCTAAGGCCACGACCAATATACCACGATCATGTCAAAAGTAAGATGAAGAAGCCACAATTGTAGCATCATCTGCCACGATCGTGAAAAAAGGTAAATGATAGTGCCATAATTGTGGCCTATATGATAGAAAAAAGTCATTGACTTACTAAACTTCATTTTTGGGGGACATTTCAAACTTTTTAAGCCTAGGAAAACCCTAAAGTTTGCCCTAATTGGATAAATATCATAAAAGGAAAGGAAAAGAACCCTAAAAGGGGAGCTCTACCACTTGGGAAAAAGTTTTATAAGGAGAGAAGAAGAAGAGAGAGAAGAGGAAGAAGAGGAGAGGGCTTTCGATGCTGCTACCTTCCTGAGTTATTCCGATCTCATTTTCTTCATTAAATGTGTAAGATTGATCGTGATTTTCCAATATGTGTAAGTTTTAATATTTAACCTCAATAATCCGTAAGCATACGGGTCATTCACATAATACATAAGATGTTGATCCCACAAGGAGGAATAATCTAATCCTAAAGTCTAAGATCAAACAATTCAAATGTAATAAAACTATATCAGGAATGCAATTTAATTAAGCAAATCAATTTAAGAATCAATCATGAAATATTAACAAATTAGCAAATTGCAACGTACACTAACGAATCAACCTATCAAACTACCAATTGAGAAAAAGGGGAATTTTACTTATCCTTATGATAACCTAATTGATTATGAATTTACTAGATTATTAGTTCTAGATGGTCCTCAGGTTAATTACTCTTTCTCAAGTTATAATCATTAACCCTAATTTATAAACCCTAGTCGAATTATAAGAATTGCAATCTCTCGATTAACAATCTATCCAAAACTCTAATTACATCTGAAGATGTATAATAAACTATCAGAAACTATTGCAAGATCTCTCTTTGTACAATTTACCGATTTGATTTAATCTTGTTCTATTAAATTTTCAAACTCTCGCTAGCCCAATTTAATTATTTTTCACTCGATTTACCCTCTCAGTTTATCACCGAATTATACAATTGTAAAAATTAAATCACAAAACATCTAATAAAAACACAAACAATCAAATTTCATTAATTCAAAACTAACTCCCCAAAGGTGAGTATAGACATGCTCAACATTCACAAAA
The DNA here is from genome assembly GCA_027563575.1 of Erythroxylum pedicellare. Taxonomy (NCBI): domain Eukaryota; kingdom Viridiplantae; phylum Streptophyta; class Magnoliopsida; order Malpighiales; family Erythroxylaceae; genus Erythroxylum; species Erythroxylum pedicellare. The sequence goes on along the minus strand of JAOQMP010000174.1, from coordinate 32,162 downwards.
TCCTATCATCAACAGCTATTCCAATTATATACAATAACAAAATTGAAAATACACTAAAAACTAAATCTAAACGGATGATGGAGGTAGCAGCATCGGAAAACCTCCTACTTCAGGAAGTACTTCGAGTCGGCTTCTACTCCACATCCCTCTTCCTTCCTCTCTTTCTCAATCTCTTGTCGATTCTCTCTAGGGTTTTCTAATGATGGTTGATGCAAAAAGCACCAAATCTAAACGGATCATAGCGATGGCAATGTCAGGAAACCTTCTATTTCGAGAAGTACTTCAAGTCAGCTTCTTCTCCACATCCCTCTTCCTTCGTCTCTTTCTCAATATATTGTTAATTCTCTCTAGGGTTTTCTAATGGTGGCTGATGCAAAAAGCTCATCCTCCTTCTTTGTCTTATTCTTTATATACCTTTTGTGTTATAGGCAGCTCTAGGTTTTTTGGGGTCGAAAAGGTTTTAAAAATTCCTCAAAATTTTACTTTTCTTAGTGTCTGTGGGTCTACCCGATGCAGTTCACAATCTATTGGAGTTATGTAAATATAGTTCCCTAGAAAGCAAGTGCATTTACATGTAACTTAATTTTCTTCCAGTTACAGTTTTGTAATCAAAATATTTATTAGTAATGAAACAAAAGAGTTTGGTTTTATATGTATGAGCATTATATATCTAGTCAAAAGGTACCAAGATTCTTTAATAAGTAATTGTCATATACATAAAGATGTATGTGAAACATGTATATTATTAGAATATAAATTAATTGATTCATAGTTGAATAATCAAGTTGGTCGCTTGATTATAGTTTAAACTGTAGTGTTACGATTTATCTCCATGTAAGTAAAGGAGTTTACTTCAAGGGAATGATGAGTTTCGTATCATGATAGTAGTTGACTATCAATAATGGCATTATTAAATAAATCTGGAATTATGTTTTCAAGAATAAAGTAGGCCATTACTTTAGTCTTAAAACATACATTTTAACATTTTGCTTATTATGGACCACAATCTTGATGAGTGGTGAACTCATATGTGTTTCATTATAGTTCTTAATATGAACGAAATGGATTTTTAGAGAGTATTAATCCAGTGTCTGCGTGTTGGAATTATTAATTGAAACATGTATCAAGGAACATGCAATCAAATAAAGAGTTTATAGTGATATCATAACTTCTAGATGTTTTATGGAGATTGGTGATTAAACTGGTGCAAGGAGTTTGATGGACTAACTACCCATCAAGTCTTAACACTAAGATGAGATCTTGTGTGTTAATCACCAAATAGAGTAAAATAGGAGATCTAGAAGGAAAATCCGACATAAGGGTAAAGCATTAATTTTATCCTTTCTTGTGCGGATGGCTATAATAAGCTTCATAATAGGGTTTGCGATTAGACATATTATTTTAAATATATGTTCTCATAATATTTAGTAATTCAAGAGTTCAACTAATTGTCTTTGGTGGAATGACATTTAGTTAACAAGCTAGAACTAATTATAATGAGATTAAATTAATTCTGGTCTTATTGGAGGTTGAATTATCTAAGTCCAATAAGATTCTTCACTTGGCTTCAAGGAAGGTTATCAATGAAAGTAGGAAATATAAATGGAGGTTTTAAAGCCCATAATTGAATGATAGGCTTGCACTAATGAATGGTTAATTAGTGGCCCAAATGAGCATTTAGGAATGGGCTAGACTTTGGTTCAATTTAATTGAATAGATTAATTATATTAAAACAAAATTCTTAAAGAAATGAAAGGACATTGTGGTTCTTAATGGCTGAATGTGCAGCTGCACATTTAACATTGAATTGCTAAATAAAGATGGTATTTATCATGCATTATCATCATTAAATGGAGTTATGATCTTAACATTAAATGATTTAATGGTTGTCTTTTATTGATGGCATGTTATGTAACCTTTTCAGCATTCATTTGATTTAAGATGAAAGAAGTGTATTTGATGGATGATCTTCCTTCTTTCAGCACGAAAACTGAAATTGACATGTCATTTTAGGTTATTGGTCTTTTCATATAACCATCTTAAAACAAATGAGAAGAGTCTCATTTAATGGCTTCTTCATATTTGATTAAAGAAAGAAGTGATGCTTTGGATGCTCCTCTCTTCTCTCTTTTCATGTATAACTAAAATTTACAAGGTGATAAAGATGTTCTTGCAATTTTGGACTCTCTCTCCTTTCATGCATGTATGAGCCAAAATTTGCATAAGAAGTGTCTCATCTTTGGCTTCTTTCTTCTAAGAAAAATCTCCTCCAAAGTTTTTTTCTCCTTTCCCACCAAAGGATCTTCTTAACCTAGTTGTCCAAGAAGAATAAGTGGTAGATCGGATTGGTTGAGGATACAATATCGAGAAGAGTAAACAATAACAAAAAGAAGAAGATACATCACCTTGAAGAGGATACATTGACAAGGATAGGATAGCACAGCGAGGAGTTAAAGCTATAGCGAAGGAGTCGGTAATATTTCTACCATCTTGTTCTTATGTTAAATATTATCCTTATATCGTATCATGTATGGATTGATATGTTGATTTTGTTATCTTGCTTCCGCTGTGTTATGATTTCTAAAAAGGTTTTGAAATCCACCATTTAATCAAATCTTGTATGTTTTCTTTTTCGATCCAACACATCGATGTGTTCACTCAAGGTCAAGGTATAAACATATCAAGACAAACCAATTTCACGTATATGTCACAACATTCAAAGTCACTTCTTATTTATCACATCAATCAATGTGTATGCCAATCACAATATAAATATCACAATTTACTGACATATTAAAAACATAGCATTTCATAGTATCATCATACACAAATTATCTTAGCACTAATCACCACCATCAATAATGTTTTCCAATCATTTTCATGGTGTATATATATATGCTTTCGTTTTTATTTTGTTGTGACCAACTTCCTTTTTAACTGTCCTATATCTGTTGCAGATACCGAGTTTATTTTTAAATATCATCCCGTATTCATTGTGGATATCGAGCTTATTAACGTTGAGCATGTGCCTTTGTGTGCACACAACTGAGCTTAAAGCTCTTTTTACTGTGGTCACTTTGATCACAATACCTTTATCTAATCATGCATACCGATTAAATGAAATGCAACAAGTCTCATATCATACTAATCAATGTCTTTCATTTGATATACACAATCACTTTTCACATTCATCAGACTCAGGTCCGACATTCAACACACAGTTGAGTACATATATTTCCTTATTCATATACAATCAACCAACACTTCCTATACATTTCTGAATAATAACTCCTCGGACATTCAATTGTTCAGAATCATCAATATCACAAATATGTCAATATCATAAAATAACTTAAGCAGAAACATATATATAGTTGAGAGTGCACATCTAGGTTCACTCACAGTATGCTCCAGATAGCTATTACCTTGACGATCTGGCAATGTCTAGATGTGGTCACTTAATTTGTGCTTCTATACCATGCAACACACACATTTATACACATCACTAAATTATTCAATCAAATGAATATTTAATCATGTGCATATATATGTGTCATATTTAATGCATGCTCAATTGACTTTCCTAGGTATGTATCCTTATTCACAAATCTTGATCATTCACATATCATATCTTGTGTAACTTTATTATCCTAAGTTCATCAATCATCTATTTATCAATCATATATCTACAAATCCTTTCCTAGCATTATACATCCACACAATTTCCCAATTCTCATTCATTCATACCTAATTCATATTATTCATAAGAACACTTTTACATCATTAACAACCTATAAATTCCATGTTGAGATACATTCATATCAAGTCAATCCATTCCTCAATTCTAACATCAATCAACATCTTAAACTTATTGATCACTTAACCACTTAATTTAGCAACCATCTAGGTTCACTTCAAACCTCAATTAAGTCCAAAGCACCAAGGTAAGGTAACTTACCCTTAGTTGGTTAAACAATCTCAGAAAATGACATTTTCTCTTGTCAAAGAAATTCCCTCGATTGTGGGTACCTTTCCATGATCGTGGAAAAGAAAACAGAAACTTTTTTCCTTCCAAACACTTCCCACAATCGTGGGTTTAGTGAACATAAAGTTCACTACCTACTTCCTTCAATTTTCGTTTTTCCAACTTCGATATCTTCATACCAAAAGCATAATAACTCTTTATCAAAACATCTTATAGCCAAAACATTTCACAGGAACCTTAATAAGACATCAATAAACATTTTTTAAGTTTTATACTTTAACTAATTCGAGATCTAAATTCCTCATAAATCAGGAAATAATACAAGGTTCCTGAACAGGGTCTATCACAGGTAGTATTAGGAAAACATGCATAAATCAAGCTACATTCACTATTTTATCACACCACTTTAACAGAAATCAAGGTAAGACCTATATCTACAACTTTTGTTATTTAAGTTTCTTCAAATTCATTCTCTAAAGATATGAAAAATAGGTTGAAACAGGAGGATGAAATTGAACCTAGAATTTCAACTTATAGCTCTAATTTTCTAAATTCAAGAATACTTCAATAACATCTATCGTTAGCATCAATTCACCGTCGTTCATTCCTCAAAACTTAACCTACAATCATTCCACACAATAGCCTAAAGCCCACAGTTTCACACATCAAAAACAAAACATATTCATTCATCAAAATTTCATCACAAATCAACATCAATCCTAAATGTATCTCATCTTAATTCACTCCTAATCTATCTTTATAAATGATATGATCATAAATAACACAACAAAGCAATCAAATACTTACTTATTTCACTCAGGGTTTCCTCTATTAATAAGCTATGCAAGGCCTCCTCAAACTTCCAACTTACACTAAGAGTAAGATAAGATGGAAGGGTTTCAATTGTAAGATAAGGGCTACGAAAATTTGGCAAAAATCTAAGGGTTTTAAGGATGGCATGAAGGTGTCTTAGATGAGAAGAAGAGAAAAGAAAACACAAGGCTAAAACATGAAAGAAAGCATGCTGCAAGGGTGAAAGATGTGGAGAACAAATGAGTGATGGAGGGGTAGGACATTTGTCATGCCAAGTGTTAAATAAAGGGTTATGCTAAGTGTTTTTGTCTTATTCATCCATTTGTGTCTACATTACTAGTCCATTTGTCACTTAATAACTAGTCCTCTTGTCATTCATACACTAAACCACTTAATGCCCAATTAATCCTCCATTTGTCTCTCATTTATTCATGCCATTTGTTACTCTCTCACTAGTGCCACGTGTCATACTCTCATTGGCCTAGACAACTTAAATTCCCATGTATTGATTTTGTTTTATTATTCAACATTTTTCTTGCACTAGATGCACATAATGCTTCATCAGTTACTAAATTATAACAATAAACTCCAGTTTACTAGTTGTAATCCACCAAACCAAAATTTAAGACACAAATAATAATCAATCACATCGAAAATCATTTATACCCGAAATAGGTCAATTAAGTGCATTTACTATCTTTACGTTGTTTCTAAATCATGATTCATGTATGTATGTGTATATGATGCATATAAATGAAATGCATTTCGTATGTCTTCACATAATATGACTCATGTGACTAGTCTAACCTCTTAGGTGTAGGAGTGGGTTATTACAATTATAGCTTCCACCCAAACATACTTTGGTCGGTCTTATTTATTTATCATTTTTCCTAGTCATGTCTTACTTTGTCCTGTTTTTCCTTTTAACAACTCCACTTTATTATGGGATTTAAACGATAGATGCCACTTTCTTTATAAGAAGTCTTAAACTTATTATTATTAAATTCTCGCTCCTAACAGATTCAATGGAGAGTCCTTTTCAATTTTGAACTCTTTTGACAAACTTAATAGATACTTTAAAGCATTCATCTATGCTAGCTATAAATATTAACCATATGAATATACTAAATTCATCTAATATGATAAAAGAATAAAGTTTTCCACCTAGACGAGCAACTTTAGTAGGCCAAACAAATCCATGTGAACTAATTGTAAAAGTTTAGTGCAGGTTACCAAGTTTTTTCTCTTAAATAAGCTCTTAGTTTGTTTTTCCATTTTACAAGCACCACACACCTTATTTTTCTCAAATTTGGCTATTAAAAGTACGCTGATAAGTTGTCTAGAGTTGAAGTTAGAGATGAGATCCATGCTTGCATATCCAAGCTCTCTATACCAAATCATTGTATTTCCATTTGTAGATATTTAAGTCATTCATATTTTGGTTAGAAGGGTGTCATTAAGATCAATCATATAAATTTTTACCTTCTCTCTTACCTGGAATTAAATGATATTACAATCACTTTAGAAATAATGCATGATTTTCCTTCAAAATATACTTTATAATTTTGCCATATAGTTGACTTACACTTAGTGAATTATTCTTTAATCCTTCTACCAAAAGCATATTGTCAATTGTAATATAATCGTCCTTACCAACTTTACTAATGCCAATGATAAAAAATCCTCCATCTTTGTTCTTAAGAGTTACAAACTGGGATATATCACCAATCATGTGCCATGAACATCCACAAATCAATATATTGTTTATCTTTTTTAAGACCTATAAAATAAGGAAATCAATGTTTCATAGGAACCTAATGAACATAGGTTCTTGATTGTTTGTTTCCTTATTCTTTTCAACCTATTTTCTTCAGGGTTTATTTATCACTCTTTCTTTAAATAAAAATTATCATATGTCTATTTTACTATAAAAATGACATACTATAGTATGGATTGGTTATACAATAATGACACTTACGATTTTGATACGTAAATACATTACTAAATCTTCTTTGGATATTATAGTGATTATAAGACATGTCCCCTTGATCTTATTTATACTTATAAGGGATGTAAACATGTATGGCATTATACTTAGTACGAGGCCTACTATTATGGCATTATACTTAGTACGAGGCCTACTATGAATGGAAGTTTGATGGTTCAATTAGTGATGATTCCCTTAGGGGGTAGATTGTTACCTATACATAAATCTATAAGAAAGCCTTTTGTCTCAGTATGTGCATATGAATGTCTTGATGAATATGCACCACACCTATCTATTATCTTAGGCTCTTCAATATGCATATGAATGTCTTGATGAATACGCACCACGCCCATCTACTATCTTAGGCTCTTCAATATGCATATGTTTTTCACCGAGGAATGTAGATGAAAATTAGTGATGGATGTTGTTACTTGTAAAACCCCAAAAGTTTCCTTTAATTGAATAAAAATTTTCATATTTGGCGAATAGTATTTTCAGATGAATAGTGAAATTTTGTGGGACTCAATCTCAAAATAATAAAAATATCTGGAATAAGTATTATAGTTTAATGATACTAAAAGGGATCGAAAATAAGTCGTATAGCATGGATTTCTGAAGTTCCAAAAGTTTAGGACTAAAATGCCCTTTTTTAAAATTAATAGGTATTAATAATTTTAAACTAATTCGAAAAATTTTAAAACATCCAATTAATAAGTATTGACCCTAATTAGAGTATTTCATGGTCAATTCAATAGTAAGATGGTTGTGAAATATTTTCGAAATTTAATTTGGTTAGTTGATGAATTAAATTCAATAAAGGGCAATTTGGTCTTTTTCACATGTCATTTTTTTAGGCTAGCAAAAACCAACACTTTTTGCCCCATAATGCAACCAAAAGCCCCCACTTGTTTAAGCACAAATCCTTCCTTAGTGATTAATGAAAACAACATTATGGAGTACTATAAAATATGGAACAAAATTCTGTCTATCCAAAAGAAACGAAAGACAACATTACAGTGGTTAAGTAGTGAGAGAGTTGGATGAAACACAAGTAGAAGGAACTAGTAAGGTGTTATACAAACAAAGGGATTTTATTGCAGAATATTGAAGTAACAACGTATTGGAATCCAACTATGTTCAAATCACGGATGAGGCGGAAAAACAAAACTTTTTATGGAGTCCGAGTGAATCCTGATAATTGAATAAACTTGAATAAAATGATAAACGAATTAGAAATTATACCTTGTTCATCTTTTTGTTGAAAATTTTTTGAAATATTTTCGATTAATCAATCATGAGCTGTTCAATTGTCTAGCCTTTGATGGTATTCACAAAGCAATTCTCAAAACTGATTTGAGGGGAAGAAGACAAAAGTGCCAGCTTCTAAAATGTTCTTCCCTTTTTAAATTAAAAAAATCATGAGGGTCTTTAATTAAAATTAAATTTCTTTAATTATAATTATAATTAAATTGTAATTGTAATTAATTTAATTTTAATAAAATCAAACATCTCATATTTGACTCCTAAAGTTTCTCAAACTTTATAATTAAGTCTAACTTAATTAAATTGATTTTCTTTCACAAATTGCTCTTTAATGTGTGACCTATTAGGTTTTTAATAAATTGGCAATGATTATAAATTACAATTATAATTTGCAATTAGAATTAGATAAGTTAAAAGAAACAATTCATAATCATAAATTATGATTGACGTCTAGCAACATGTCATGATTACCTAAATATCAAGAATGTCAAAGTAATTGACTTAATATGTTCATTTGTGGCTATGATATATAATTTAATCCTTTCGTCTTTTGATATTCTAATTGGACAGAGTATAGATACAGTGTATCATCCAATCATGTTCATTCTTGCTAATTATTAATTGATTTATAATTGAATTTTGAAAACACATTTTCAATTGTCAATTTACTCTAGCCAGAGAATTCCATAAATCATTACTAATTAAGAATAGTAGAATATTCTCTTTAATTACTTTAGAGTTACGAATCCTATGTTTTAGACTTACTCAACTATCTCTACATGGTTCATACTGTACCTAATTACTACCGACTGAATTATCCTAGGATGATTAATAAGTAACATCAAAATATAATAATTCCCATACGAGATACCTTGGTAATCTCAAGTTTGAAGATCAATTATATAACCATCATAATGAGATTAGACACATAAGTAATATTTCATCCGAAATTTTCATAATCGGATTAGTCAAGTGACTTATTCTCTAATAATCACTCACACATTAGTTTAAGTATCTCCATACTTTAATTATGAGATCAATTATTTTTTTCATAAGAAAGAAACATAATGTGTGATAGTTTTACCGTTTCAACAATATCCCGTTTTGATGAAACTACAACTAGGAACATTTAGGAATAATATATAAGTGTACATTGAATCTCATAATTATGATTTCATCATAATTTCAATTACACAGTAATTATTTCAAAGATTTTACCTTTAGTATTAAAACATAAAATATTAATTAAATTAATACATAAAATAAATAAAGCCTTTTAATTAATTAAAATAATGTCATACATTAATTTGCATCTAATTGATTAGCTACAAGGGCATAAACTAATACAACAAACTCATACGTTTGGAGGGTTTACAGCTTATGTAGACATCCAGCCAACAGTAACATTTATATAATAACGAAGGTCTGTACAGTTACAAGGTGGTTAATATAAACATGTCCAATAATAAAGAGACACTAAGCATATATACATGTAAAGCATGCAATCCATTACACATATTATCCCATACATTCCCATAACCAGTCCACTAATAACACCTAACATTCACCATGCAACTTCCAATGTCCACCATGCACTATTGACATGTGGACAACCCAAAACACCATCTGCATAATTTCATGTTCCAACGTCTTAAGGTTTATAGCTAAACCGTTAAAGGAACCATACAACTTGCCAAACCATGCCACCATCATATTGTCCAAGTTGTACAATGTTGGTGTTTATTGAACTCTGAAAGAGTGTCTCACAAACCTCTCCCACTAAAAGAAAGTCAACATCCTCGTCAGCAATTGAAATGTCAAATCTATCCAACATGTTTTTCCTTGGCTACTTGCTCTTAAAGCTGGCCAATACCTCACCTTTTGCCCTGCAAAAATCTAACCCAACATATTAGGTAAATGTATACCAAAATGACACAACCTTGCATGTCATTTCGTTAATAATTTGGAGTGGTAGTCCTCACTACCAACTTGTAAATTTCAACGAACAACAAAACCCCTTTACTACCATTTAGACCCATCAAAATAGAAATATAAGTCCATTTGCACCCCCTTATCACCATCGAAGGAAACTTATACGAGCCCCTCTCGACTCCCGTCGATGTATAGCCATCATAATTTACTCGTCAATGGTCCTAGAAGTCTCACTTCTAGGTGCTTTCTCCACCACCAATAGATTGACGATTGCTACTTCACCACTGTCTTCCTCCTCGACCAGCATTGCGTTCAATTTAATTCTTTTCGGATACTCCCTTGCATAATGCAGTCCACTGTAAATAAAACAAGGAACAATTCCTTGAGGAGAATTTTAAGTAGTTTGCACATTTTTACCTTTCTCATTTTGCCCCATGAATTTTTCTCCACCAGCTTTACCATTCCCATTACCATTGGAAACTTTTTCCTTGTCTTTATTCAGTCGTATATCCACCAGCCGATCAGTCGCTGCAATGGCATTTAGGAAGTCTTGAACTCTTTACCTTCGTAGTTCAATTTGTGCCTAAGTTTGGTGTCCCAATAGAAAATTGAAAAGCTCATCTTCTTCCACCATGTTCTTACTATCCAGCATCAACAAACTGAAATTTTTGACATAATTTCAAAATGAACCATCCTATTTCAACATCCGCAAATTCTCTCGTGCCATCCACAAAGTGTTGCAAGGCGGAAATTGCCCCTTCAACTCGTGAACAAATGTCTCCCACATATCAATTCCAAAACGTCTAGCATTCAAATTAATATCAACCATAATTTCGCACATACATACTGGCCAAATGAATTTTGTCACATTTCGGTACCTTGGCGACTTCAAAATATTTATGCATATCCTAAATAAAAATTTCCAGCACTTTTGCATCCCTCACACTATCAATATGCTTAGGATCCGAGACTTTCAACCTTGTCCACGTGCCACCACCACCATCCATGGCACCATGGTTCCTAATGAGAGCCAAAGCATCCTTTAAAACTCACATTCTTCTATTTGCTTCTGCCGATATTGTATCCATTCAGTAATGAAATGCTTGAATTGCCTCTTCCAAGTGATCCAAACGAGCAAACAAATTATGTGTTTCATCTTCCAGAATTATACCTATTCCATGCTCCAACCTATCAAACCTTTCCCTAATGGCTTTAAGGTTTTGATTGCCCACCATTTCCACAAAAAAAAACAATCTGTCCAGATGTAGAAAGTACCCCAGAAATTTCCTAAACTTGTCTTTGATACCAACTTGTTATGGGTTATTTTTTAGGCTAACAAAACCCAACACTTTCTGCCCCGTAATTTAACCAAATGCCCCCACTTAGTTCAGCACAAATCCTACCCCAATGATTAACGAAAATAACGTTGTGGAGTATATGGAACAAAATTATGTCTCTCCAAGAGAAATGAAAAACAAGATAAAACACAAGTAGAAGGAATTAGTAACGTGTTATATGAACAAATGGATTTTACAGCGGAATATTGAAGTAACAATGCACTAAGACGTTTGAAGGATTTACAGCTTATATAGACATCCATCCAACGGTAACATAACGACGGTCTGGACAATTACAAGGTGGTTAATATGAATAAAAAGACACTAAGCATATATACGTGTAAGACATGCAATCCATTACACATGTTATCCCATACATTTATGTAACTGTGCATGCAGTCCACTAACAACACCCTCCGTTCAGTATGCAACATCCACTGTCCAACATACAATGTTGTCACGTGGACAACCCAAAACACCATCTACTTAATTTTATGTTCCAACATCTTGAGTTTTATAGCTACACCATTAAAGGAACAATATAATTTGCCAAAACATGCCACTATCATGTTGTCCAAGTTGTACAATGTTAGTGTTTACCAACACCGAAAAGAGGGTCTCACAAGTGCACTCTTATAAGCACCCAGTCCCACACTTATTGTTAAAATTCTTTCAAACCCCTGCTTTCTAATCTTTCACTTTACTTAATGAATTTGGACAAAAAGTCGTTGAGATGATTAAACTATTTCTTAATTTTAATGTTTATAGGTTTCCATTAATATTCACACAAAAAGTCGTTGAGATGATTAAACTATTTTTTAAATGTCCCACTCTTAGTTTTAATGTTTATAGGTTTCCATTAATATTTACAGAGGAATTGATGCTATCTGGTTTACTTTTTACATTTTAAAAAGTATTTTTAAAATTGTTAATTAAGAGTTTAATAATAAGTTATTTTAAAACTGTTATTTTTAAAATATTGTTAATAAATTATTTTTGGGAAAACTTAAAATTATAAATTAACTACAATTTGAATTTACTAATGGAGTGAAAAGGGTAAATAAACAAAATTCACGTATTGGGGTTATCGTACCGCTCCCATCACCTGCAGAGGCGGTCGGCAGAAACATATATATTTTTTCAAAATCAAACGGACCTGAAATCACAATCGAGGCATGGAAGACGAAGCAGATATGTACGATGGGCTTAGGGCTCACTTCCCTCTTTCGTTCGGCAAACAATCCAAATTCCAAGCACCTCTCGAGCAAATCCATAATGCCACTCGTCGGACCCCTGCAGCCGAGATTCACAATTCGGAACGCTCATTCCCTAACCCTAATCCAAGGCCTACGATTGGACCACCTCGCCCGCCGCTCTCCCAATCCAACTCTGGCGACCGCGTTACTGATGACGGAGATGCTAGGATTGGACCTCCCCCCCCTCCTCTGGTCCAGGAAGAAGGTGATGGCGAAGCTACGGTGGGCCCGCCGCGACGGCCTTCTGGTGACGAGGACGACGGCGTGATGATTGGACCGCCAAGACCGCCGCCAGCAATGTCAGACTCCGACGACGACGTGGAAGAGGAAGAGGAAGAGAAAGAGGGGAAGAATCAGTATCGGATTCCGATGAGTAACGAAATCGTACTTAAAGGTCATACTAAGGTAAACTAATTGTAGGCTTTATTATTTATCAATTTGCTTTTAGTTTGAAGGCCTCCTTTTAGTTTACAAGGGTTCTTGTCGAGAATAAATTTGATAATGAATCATGATGCATCCAGGTTGTTTCAGCTCTTGCTGTGGATCATTCTGGATCAAGAGTGCTTTCGGGCAGCTATGACTACACAGTGAGAATGTATGACTTTCAAGGAATGAATTCTCGTCTGCAGTCATTTAGGCAGCTTGAACCATTTGAAGGTCATCAAGTTCGGAATTTAAGCTGGAGTCCTACTGCTGACCAATTTTTGTGTGTAACTGGTTCAGCTCAGGCTAAGGTGCTAATGCCTAGGTTTTCTTTTCCATCGTTTATTTAGTATATAATTTGTGTTACACAAACATAATTTCGTTTTCAATTTGTGTTCCAGATATATGACCGTGATGGGCTTACACTCGGAGAGTTTGTCAAAGGTGATATGTATATTCGTGATTTGAAGAATACCAAGGGTCATATTTCTGGGTTGACTTGTGGAGAGTGGCATCCTAATAAGAAGGAGACTATTTTGACTTCTTCAGAGGATGGATCACTGCGTATATGGGATGTAAATGATTTTAAAAGTCAAAAGCAGGTGAATATGCGTGATCAGAAAACTTCTTCAGGAAATCATTCCATAATGGTTAAATGACATGCATTTTCGTTGTTGTCCTGGAATGAGATGTCCTCTATGTTTGCTTCAATGTGCACACTTGTAGACGAGCAGGCTGGTGGCGGTGATAGCAATTTGATAGCTTATGATTTAATTTATTATTGGATAACTCATGATAACACTTCAAAATGTCAATTTGATCTGACATAGGAAAACAACTTGATTGAAAAGTTGATTGCTACATATGTTGACAAATGATATTGATGGAAGTTCTTATAGCATCTCCTCAAAGGAGTTTTTCCTTGTGAAATGAGGCTTTAATGTGTCTGAATTTCAAGATGATGCAGTTTTACTTGGTTACTAAATTCCTAATTGTTGGTTGACTAGGTTATCAAACCAAAGCTAGCTAGGCCAGGAAGAATTCCAGTTACCACATGTGCATGGGACAGTGAAGGCAAATTCATCATCGGTGGAATTGGAGACGGTTCTATACAGGTCTCTGCCCTTGATATTCTGTTAACGTCTCAATGAATGAGAGCAAGCTAGGGCTAGAAAACTATTATTCTTTTCCATTTTATTCATCAGTGGATAAGATAAGCATAGTACTCTCCTGCTTTTAGTTTCTTGTCATCACATATTTTTCAGACTTCTCGAGTAGAAAATTTTCTCATGTAGCATAATGAATTCTGTTAGATTTGGAACCTTAAGCCTGGCTGGGGAAGCAGGCCAGATATGCATGTCGAGAAAGCCCATTCTGACGATATTACAAGGCTTAAATTCTCAAGTGACGGTCGAATTCTACTTTCAAGAAGCTTTGATGGTTCAATGAAGGTATTAATTGAAAATTCTTTTAAAGCCACTTCTTTTTTGTTTTCTTCATTGATACATGTTGTACCTTTGCAATTTGAAATGGTTGTTAGGTTTGGGATATGCGGAAATTTAAAGAGCCTCTTCGGGAGTTTGAGGATCTTCCAAACAACTATGCTCAAACAAATATTGCCTTCAGTCCAGATGAGCAACTTTTCTTCACTGGAACATCAGTTGAGAGGGACAGCAAAACTGGAGGTTTACTTTGTTTTTATGATTGTGTAAAACTTGAACTTGTTTCAAGAGTTGGCATTTCCCCAACTTGCAGTGTTGTGCAATGTGCATGGCATCCAAAGCTGAATCAGGTAATACTTGGGATACTTCTTTATTGAGTTGTTTATAATGATCTTGGACAGAATAAGGGCAATCCTAGGTGTCTTTTGAGTATCAATGTGTGTGTGATTAAGTAATTTATTAGGGTTATTCGTTATGATGTTAAGAGGAAATTGCTCATACAGATAGTATGCAAAGTTAGAAACTATGATGATGTCTGCTTTTGTTTTGATCAAAGATATTTGCAACTGTTGGAGATAAAAGCCAAGGAGGAACTCACATATTGTATGATCCAACAATGAGTGAGAGAGGAGCTCTTGTCTGTGTTGCACGTGCACCTCGTCAAAAATCGGTGGACGATTTTGAGATTCAACCTGTTATCCACAATCCTCATGCCTTGCCCTTATTTAGAGATCAGCCAAGCCGCAAGCGTCAGCGAGAGAAGATTTTGAAGGATCCCCTCAAATCCCATAAGCCTGAACTTCCGATAACAGGACCAGGTCATGGTGGAAGACTTGGTACAAGTAATGGAAGCTTGCTGACACAGTATCTCCTTAAGGTAAGGCTGCCTCTCTTATAACTCTTTTTTTTTTTACATAATTTTCTTAGTCATGTGTTGGAAATCAAGTGAAAGTAATTTACACATGATTTAACTTTTTCAGCAAGGAGGAATGATCAAAGAGACATGGATGGAAGAAGATCCGAGAGAAGCTATATTGAAGTATGCTGATGCTGCAGCTAAGGATCCCAAGTTTATTGCCCCAGCATATGCACAAACCCAACCTGAGCCTGTTTTTGCAAAATCGGACTCTGAAAATGAAGATCAATGATTGGATGACATATGGTGTATAGTAGCTGCTTTTAAATGCCTGGTAATATAATCTATATTAATATTGTTACTATCTTGTTGAAACAACAAAATGATTGATATGTCTGTAAAAGATTCATTAACCCTAATTACCTTGTAACAGGTATTGGAACTCCTACCCTTCAGGTGTTTGCGTTTGAAGACTGATTTCTGCCACCCTTACGTTCATTCAAAATTTAACTTTGGGATCAGCAGACCTTGATGTTGAATAATTTCTATGGCTGTTATTGTAATAGGAATTGTAATTTTTTTTGGAGAAAAAAATAGGAATTTGTAATTTGCCATAACGTATGTCAGTCAAATTTATTGCTAAGGCCCTGCCTTTGATTCCTATAATTATCTGGCATTTGTTTAAAAGTGCCACAAAGCTGTTGCTTGCGACGGTGTCAGTAATTCAGAATCAGTCTCTGTTTAGACCTGGGCGTGGTCTCTTTATTTCTATCCAAAGTAGAGTCTATTTTGGAGGTGTTATTGGGTCCCAGTCTACTTGTATTTGTTCTAATTGATAGGTTTGTAGCAAGACTAACCCTGTTACTATCAGGAAAGTTGTGTGTTGTGGCTAATTATTTGATTGCTATTAATAATATTTTGTAAATTCAACCTGTGTTGTATTTGAATTCAGCAGCAGCATTTAAGCACTAACATTGTTGTGCTAGTGAAAGGAAACTTCAAAAGAACGCGGTACTTCATTGGTAGAGAAATTGTTGAAAGGGCAGCCATCTTGATGCCACAAGTTTGTTGAAGTTGGATCGTGAATGATCCAACGATAAAATACTAGCAGAGTTTTATGCTCGAGGAAAAGATGTGGTTAAATATGTGATTTCCATGATATTATTTCGGTGTAATCACGTACTTACAAATAATTTACACGAGTTTAGTTCAATAAATTGGTATTCTCTCTCTTTCCCTTTGATCCGTTCCCACTACCAAGTTGGTAAGTCCGGATCATCTGTCTAACATTATAGTGTCTTATTCTGTCCACCATTAAATCGGCGTCGTTTTTGTTTAAAAATGGGACAGATGCCTCTGACTCCCTCTACTGTTATACATTAGCCAAGCCGTTTTTAACGAGTAGCCGTTTTAAACCCAAAGCAACGTCTACTGATTCTAAAAGACAAATAATTATTATGTTTCTTTAATTATTCTAAAAGGCAAATAATTTTTATTTTTTTGTTTAATTCTTTTTATCTTGATGATGACAAAAATAAACATATAGTTTTATCCTTGTTCTTATTAAGAACA
>JAOQMP010000174.1:0-12514 GCA_027563575.1 Erythroxylum pedicellare | reverse complement strand
GTTACCTCAATGCAAATTTTAGGTGAGTTTTGCGAACTTAATGAGGTAACCATCATCGTGTTCGCAAAACTCACTTAAAATTTGCAAATATTTTTTAAGACTTAGAAGAATACCCCATTAGGCAAATGGGAGTATACCTACTGCATGTAAGTAAGAGATAGAGGTCAAGATCAATTCGCGATTGGATAATTATTTTAATTAATTTTTGTTTGAAAGAATGTATTCTAAGATTTTTTGTATCATGTTTATTGATCAAAGCTATTTTGTAATAACTTTACAAAATGGAAAGGGTTATAAATGAAATTGATTTTGAGTGAAATTATTATATATGTTCTTAAAAAGTTGAAATGGGCCTGAATTGATTATCAATTTTTCGCAAAAGTGTGCATTGTTTTAAAAAGAAAAGAAAAAGATTTTGTAATGAGATTTTACCAATTGAGTGCTCTAGCATACCACCCTTGTGGGGATCGAACTCGGATATCACTCATAATGTCTGGTACGTGTCTTGCGAGAGTGGGGTGCTATATGTGGCTTGTTACTAATGACTATAAATGTATTAGCCACTAAACTTTGCAGCTCAACCCATTATTTTTCACTCCTCAAATGTAGAACGAGAAGGTTATTGATCCTTGCAAGGCATCACCAAACTCCAAGAAAGTTATCTTTTGTAACTAAGTTAGTTCGACTTATTATTGAGTAGCTTTATAAGCGTATCAAACATGAGCATCCATTTGTATTTTGTATTAAGTTATTGATGTGGTTGTTGATATGTAATTAAATCTATACTTAAACTCCATTTTGTTTTAGTCATAAGATTAAAAATTGAAGTAGTTCCTTTTGTATATGTTCACCTCTATCTTTCGTTGAGCTGTTATGGTTGTGGAATTGTATGTGCAAAATTAGTGTTGGTTTGTTAGGTCTGGGTTGTGGATTCGAAAGTTTCGCCATGTCAAAGCCAGACTTTGGCCACGGCGAACCTTTCCCAAAAGGTGATTTTTGTTCGATCTCGTAACTTTGTAGTGGCGAAGCCAAACTTTTGCCGCAACGTATTTTTCCTGAGAGGTGCTTGTGTTTGACCTAGAAACTTCACCATGGCGAAGCCAGAATTTCTCCACGATGCATTTTTCCCGAATGGTGCATTTGCTCAACTTTAGAACTTCGCCATGGTGAAGCCAGACGTTGGTCGCGATGAACTTTTCTTAAAAGGTCCTTGGAAATATTTCCTTAGTTTAACCGTGGTGAAACAGTTACTTTGTCGTGATGAGCCTGCTAATGTTGACGTCGAAATTTTTCCTTATAAATTGAATGCTTTCAACTTTTCTCTCATATGATCTTTACCTGACCACCTCATTTTGTCATCTTAGAATAAGTAACGAGACCTAGGCCCAACATATTTGGTATAAGAGTTTAGGCATTTTAAGGATTCCTAGGCTTATAATGCATAGTGGCATAAATTATTATGATGTGTGATAAATTGTTTGCATTGATGAATTAATTGATTGTACTGAGTGACATACATATCATGCATACATGTAGGAAACAAGATTAAAATGAAACGTAAGCTAATTATTAATGTTTAACTTGAAGAAGTAAGATGCCACCTCATAGAAGAACACGAGGAGTTTTGCAAGGATCTATTGCACTTGACTTTCTACTAAGAGAGGAGGGTACTGATGAGTCTAGAGCCCCAGGAAATGCTGAAGCTTTTGGAGGGCACGGTATTGGGCCCTCTCGATTACAAATGTAGGTGTCTTCTCTTCCTTAAGAGTAAGTGCCTACTCCCTTGGAACCTAGATTGTTCTAAGCTTTTGCTCAGGCCTTTGTCTAGGCCGTAGGCCAGATGCCACAAACTTCTACCCCAGCCCCAACTAAGAAGGGAAAGTAATATGACAAGCTTAGAAAGTAAGCGGCAGTGGATTTTTATGGGACAACTGATCCAAAAGAAGCTGAAACCTGGTTGAGTAAGATAGAAAGGGTATTGGAACAAATGGACTATGAGGATGATGAAAAGGTTGAATATGCTACAAGTTTGCTATAAGGAGATTCTCTGCATTAGTGGGAATATGCACTGGGGAGTCAGATAAAAACACCAGTGTTGACATGGAAGGACTTTTTAGCTACTTATAAGAAGAAATATCTGTCTAAGGTATATATCCAGTAGAAGCAAAGGGAGTTTCTGATCTCACCTAGAGGGAGATAATAGTGAGCAAGTATAAGCACAAATTTACGCAACTGTCCTGATATGCAGCTAAGATGATGATGACTGAAAGGGCTAAGTGTCGTAGGTTTAAAGAGGGATTGCATTTAGTCATTAGAGAAAAAGTGGTGGTGCAAAATTTCTATGATTTTCAACAACTGATAGAAGTAGTGTTAAGGGTTAAGAATGTGGAGAATATAAAGAGTGTAGTAAACAGAAAGAGAAAAGGGAGAGAACAGCTCAGGAGGGGCGGTGGTACTCCTATGTCAGATAGGAGTGCCAAGAGTCTCCCCATACAGTCTGAGGAGAGGAGTAGTAGTGCAAGCAGGTCTAAACAGATGAGAACTATTTCTCATCAAGCCTCAACAGCTGGAGGCAGTAGAAGGGGAAAGGGGATAAGCCATTCGTTCCCAAATGCAACCATTGCGGCAAATTCCATAAAGGGGAGTGTTATAGACTAACTGGAGCTTGTTTTAACTGTGGGGAAAAAGGGCACATGGCTAGAGAGTACTCGCAGTATGCAAGAAGGGAAGGAACTCAGATGCAAGCTTAAAAAAGGACTGAAGCTATGGGAGTCAAGATTGCAACTAAAGTGGGAAGTTCTGATGCAGCCAAGAAAGTGAATCCTCTAGGAAGACTGAGGGGGCAAACACCAGCTAGAGTGTTTGCAATGACAAGGGAGGACACAGAAACAGCTCTAGAGGTTGTGACTGGTATGGTTAAATTGTTTAATAATGATAATATTTTTCTAATTGATCCGAGGTTTACTCATTCATTTGTTTCGTCAATTAGAATTGTGCATGGTAGAAGATTTAGCCCATTAGATAGTTCTTTGATGGTTAATAGCCCAGTTGGTTAGTATGTCATCATTAGTCAAGTTTACAAAAATTGTGAAATGTATATTGGTGGAGAACAATTAGTGGTGGATTTAATGCCATTAAAGATAGGGGGATTAGATGTGATTTTGGGAATGGATATGTTAGAAAAATATAATGCCAATTTAGATTGTAAACAAAAGATAGTAGAATTTAAGTTAGACAAAGGTAGAAAGGTGGTGTTTATAGGAGACAGGAAAGCATGCTCACCTAGAATTATTTCGGCTCTGACAGCAGAGAAAATGATAAGGAAAGGGTGTGAAGCATTTTTGGCATATGTGATAGACACGAAGGTAGATAGAGGAAAGTCAGAAGATATTCCCGTGATCATAGAATTTTCGGATGTCTTTCTAGAGGAATTACCAGGACTACTATTACCTAGAGAAATTGAGTTTCTCATCGAGCTTCTTCCAAGTACTGCACTAATATCAGTTCCACCTTATAGAATGGCTCCAACAGAATTGAAGGAGCTAAAAGAGCAGTTAGAAGAGTTATTGGAGAAAGGTTATATTAGGCCAAACTCTTTGCCTTGGGGAGCTCTGGTTCCTTTTGTGAGGAAGAAAGATGGATCATTGAGAATGTGTATGGACTATAGGAAGCTTAATCATGTCACTATTAAGAATAAATATCTGCTCCAACGTATAGATAATTTGTTTGAACAATTGCAAAGGGTAAAATTCTTCTCCAAGATAGACTTGAGATTAGATTACCACCAGTTGAGAATAAAGGAGTCTGATATGTCAAAGATTGCTTTTAGAACACGATATGATCATTTTGAGTTCTTAGTTATGCCCTTTGGATTAACGAATACCCTTGCAACCTTCATGGACTTAATGAATAGAGTCTTCAAGCTTTTCTTTGACCGATTTATCATAGGCTTTATTAATAATATATTTGTTTATTCCAAAAGTGACAAAGAGCATGAGAAACATTTAAGGATTGCCTTAGAGATATTGAGGAAGAAAGAGTTGCATGCCAAATTCGATAAATGTGAATTTTAGTTAAGGGAAGTAGTGTTTTTTGGACATGTAATTTCAGAAAAAGGAGTACATGTGGATCCGAGGAAAATAGAAGCTATAGTTAAATGGGAAGCACATAAGAATATAGCAGAAGTGAGGAGTTTCTTGGGTTTAGCTGGTTATTACAGAAGATTTGTATAGGACTTTTTCGTGGTAGCTGCCCCACTTACCAAATTGATAAGGAAGGATCATAAGTTTGTGTGGATAGAGGAATGCCAGAAAAGATTTAAAGAATTGAAGAACAGGCTCACAACTGCACCAATTTTGACCTTGCCTTCTAGTAGTGAAGGGTATATAGTATATAGTGATGCCTCAAGGAAGGGATTGGGGTGTGTGTTGATGCAAGGAGATAAGGTGATTGCCTATACTTCTAGGAAATTAAAACCCTACAAGATGAATTATCCTACATATGACTTGGAGTTGGCTACTATAATTTTTGCATTGAAAATATGGAGACATTACTTATATGGAGTCACCACCAAGGTATTTACAGACCACAAGAGTCTTAACTATTTGATGAGCCAAAAAGAGCTAAATCTAAGGCAAAGAAGGTGGTTAGAACTACTAAAAGATTATGACTTGATGATAGACTACCACCTGGGGAAAGCTAATGTAGTAGCGGATGCACTGAGTAGCAAATCTACTATGGCACATATGGAGGCAGTATACCTTCCTTTATTGGGGAAATTAGCCAAACTTAAAGTGACATTGAGGCAAGTTGAATCCGGTTGTATATTTGCTAATTTTACAATAAGTCCACTGATGAATGAGAAGATTAAGGAATTGCAGGAGCAAGATGAGTGCTTAAGTAAACTTAAAGAAGAAATTAAAAATAGTAAACCCTCTAAAATAGAGATAAGAGAAGATGGATTGATGGTGGTAGATAACAGACTATGTATTCTCGATATGTTAGAATTGAAGGATGAAATTCTTTAATGAGGCACACAATGCTCCATATGTAATGAATCTAGGCAGTATAAGAATGTATCGAGATTTAAAGATGTTGCTTCACATATGAGAGGAATGAAGAAAGATGTTGCAAAGTATGCTAAAAAATGCTTAGTGTACCAGCAAGTTAAAACAGAACATCAAGCACCTACGGGTAAGCTTAAACCTTCGTCTATTCCTGAATGGAAGTGGGAGAAGATTATAATGAAGTTTTTGATGGGATTGCCAAGGACTAGCAGGAAGCATGATGCAACATAGGTGATTATTGATAGGCTAACCAAGTCAGTATATTTCCTGCCAATTGGACAAGTAGATTCTTTAAACGCCTTGGCCAAGAAATACGTAGATGAAATAATCAAACTTCATGAAATTCTAAGTTCTATAATCTGGAATAGAGATCCCAGATTCACCTCTAGATTTTGGAAAAGCTTACAAGAGGCTTTGAGAAATATAGAGATGTATGGGAAACATGTATATTATTAGAATCTAAATTAATTGATTCACAGTTGAATAATCAAGTTAGTCGCTTGATTACGGTTTTAGACTATAGTGTTGCGATTTATCTCCACATAAGTAAAGGAGTTTACTTCAAGGGAATGATGAGTTTCATATCATGATAGTAGTTGACTATCGATAACGGCACTATTAAATGAATTCGAAATCACGTATGTTTTAGAGAATAAAGTAGGTCGTTACTTTAAATCTTAAAACATACACATTAGCATTCTTTTATTGTTAACCACAATCTTGATGAGTGATGAACTAATATGTGTTTTATTATAATTCTTGATATGATCATAATGGATTTTTACAGAGTATCAATCCAGTGTCTACATGTTGGAGTTATTTATTGAAACATGTATTAGGGAACATTCACTCAAATAAAGTCTTTATAATGATATCATCACTTCTAAATGTTTTATGGAGATTGGTAATTAAACTAGCGCCAATAGTTTGATGGACTAGCTACCCATCAAGTCTTAACACCAAAATGAAATCTTGTGTGTTAATCACCATATAGAGTAAAACAGGAGATCTAGAAGGAAAAAACAATATAAGGACAAAACGATAATTTTACCCTTCATTATGTAGATGGTTATATTATGGTTCATATCAGGGTTTGCAATTGGACATCTTATTTGAAACATGTAATCTCATAATATTTAGTAATTCAATACTTTAGATAATTGTCTTTAGTGGAATGAAATTTAGTTAATAAGATGGAATTAATTATGATGAGATTAAATTAATTCCGGGCTTATTGAAGCTTGAATTGTATAAGTCGAACTAGATTCCCCATTTGGCTTCTAGGAAGGTTATCAAGTAAAGTAACAAATATAAATAGAGATTTTAAATCCTATGATTGAATGGTGGGCTTACACTAATTAATTGTTAATTAGAAGCCTAAATGAACATTTAGAAATGGGCTAGACTTTGATTTAATTAGATTAATTAGATTAATTAAATTGAAACAAAGTTATTAAAGATAAAAGGAGGTGGATTTTCAATTTTAATGGGATAAATGTGTGACTACACATTTAACAATGATTTTCTAGATTAAAGATGGTTTTTAACATGCTCTATCATCATTAAATGGAGTAATGATGTCATCATTAAATGGTTTAATGGTTGTCTTTTATTGATAGCATGTAACCTTTTAGCATTCATTGGATTAAAGAAGAAAAAGATAGATTTGATGGACCATCTTCCTTTTTTCATTTCCAAACCGAAAATGATATGTGTCATTTAGGTTGATAGTCTTTTCATATAGCCATCTTAAAGATAAATGAGAAGAGTCTCATTATTTGCTTCTTTATGATTGATTAAAGAATAAAGATATGCATTTGATGCAAATCTCTTCTTTCCTTCATGTTAACCAAAATTAAGAAGGAGTGAGAAGGTGGTTCTTGCATTTTTTACTCTCTCTCTCCTCTACCTTGCATGAGTTAGCCGAAATTTGCATGAGAGGTGTTTCATCTTTGACTTCTTTCTTCTAAGGCAAAATCTCTTCAAGTTTTCTTCTCCTTTCCCACCAAAGGATCTTACTACCTAAGTTGTCCAAAGAGAACAAGTGGTAGATCGGATTGGTTGAGGATATAATAACAAGGAGAGGATGGCAAAGGGAGGAAAGGATAGCATAGCAAAGAGTCAAAGCTATAGCAAGGAGTCGGTATAATTTCCATCTTGTTGTTATGTTAATTATTTTCCTTATATCATATCATGTATGGCTTGGCATGTTGATTTGGTTATATTGCTTCCGCTGAAATTTTGATTTATAAAAATTTTTTGAAATCCACCGTATGAACCAAATCTAGTATGTTTATATTTTCGATCCAATACTCTACTATTGGCACAAATAACCTATATTAATTAGAAGATATAACATTAAAGTGAAAGTTAATCAAAACATACATGTGAAGCATTTATAAAACTCAATATCATTACATTTCATATACATATGAAGATGCTTTAGTTTTACCTTCTAGGTCTTTAAAATGATCTAAGTTTTGGAATTGAATAGAATATTCCAAAATATAATTCATTCATATTATATTCATGTACATACATGAAAATATTGTTAACTGTTAAATAAATGTCACTAACATTTGTTTTAACCATGAGCGTATAACATAGCTATAACTAGAACTGGTGAGTACAGGTTAATCACATATGGACTACAATTATTGGTAATAATCCTTTTCTTATTTTCTAACTGAAAAATACCGGGGATATTGATTGATCAAAATGAAACTAAAAATAAAAACAAAATAATTGATAAATTAGGAAGGAATTGAACTAATGATCAATAAATGAAACAACGGTACCTAAGATTCAAATCCTACTAAAGACTTCTTATGCAATCAGGATTTCACTAATCATTTTAATCTAATGATAACTAGATTGTGGAAATTCCTCCGTTATATTAATATATTTCTTAAGACTATTAACACATAATCCTAGGTTGATTAATTAAAATCTCTTTCTAATTAAAAACATTATAATTGAATTTATCAATTTATGAATATCACTATTAAGTTTTAACATAATCTAGAAGATTCATGTCAATTTATCTCTAGATTTGCAAGCAACTCCTTTCAATTATGCTAGATCTATTCATACAAAGGACTTGTCAATATTAATTCTATTAAATTACACATGAATCAATATATCAAAAAAATTAATTCAAGAATAAATAAAAAACATAAATGTATGTCAATGAAACTAAAGAATAAATTAAAATTACTATAAGGTCTATCTTGGGGTTCATCTAATTCAAATACCACAAAAAGTTTTGTTCATATTCATATCCGACAAAACACCAAAACTAAAGAGAAATATGAAAATCAAGGATAACATTATAAAATCCTTTTAATCTTTAAAATCTTTACTCTAGATTGATGAAAATTCATACCAAAAGGGGTTTTCTTAGTTATTCTTCGTACTTCTAACTATTATAGGGTTTCCTTTTGTGGTTTCTTAGTCTCTTCCTTACTTTTACCCCTGAATATTAGCTTTTAAAATATAAAATTTAGATTATGGGAGATACATTGGCCTTAACGCAAGCGTGTTTAATGGTTGTGTACTTCAAAAAAATGTTTGATGGCCATGTATTTCTCTAGTTTATAATATTAGTTTAGCATGGCTAATCCCTTTCTAAATATTATGATAAAAAAATTAAAAAAATAAAGAAAAAATTTGTGTCAAACATCTTTAGAATCCTAGTTGATCTGAATGACCAATTTAGACAAAGAATCTAAAATTTGGTCATTTGTCTGCTCCTCCTCTGTCTCTATCAGAGGATTTATCTATGTTGAAGGAGTGTTTGGTAGTTAAGTGTCATAGGGAACTACCCCTACTTGTACTAGGATGTTTGGCTATTGAGAAGTTAGTGGTGATAGAATGACTCTCATCGATGGAGGTGGAACCACAACTCCCAAGTGTTCAGCAATTTACATAAATACCTCATCTATCCACTGACTATGCACCTCTATCCATGTTAATCTATCTACAAAATATCATTATCCCTCTTTAAAGATCCACTAAATTCTATAATCTAACTTATTTACCTCTCCAACTGAATGATTTTAAGATAACCTTGATGTGGAAGGGTAAAATGTTAGCTAGGAACACTTATGCTGTCATCCTATCATTTTGGTATCATTAAAGATTATGGTTGAGGAGCATCCTATCTAGTCTACATTTTTAGTATCTTAAGGTGGTCCCCTTTTGCTTTATTCTAACTTTAGGCTCTTAGGCTCCCACTAGAATGTAATCGGATCTTTATTTTCCTAGCTTCCTCTAAATCATTCCTATCACTCTTTATAGTGTCAAAGATAATAGGTACAATTTTTCACAACACAGAGTGAGAATCTTTTGTAGCTTATGTCGTGCATTCTTCTAAAGACTAGAAACTATACAATGTTGTCGAATCCTAGGTGTAATGTCTCTTATCCATTGTGAATGTGGTAAGGAACTTAAATGTTAACTCCCCATAAGGTACAATAACTCAAAATAGCCTAAAAAATTCAATTAAACCTTGAAAACTCTTCTAAATCACACAAGTAATCCCAAAAACTTCAAAAAGATCATAATAATAATTCTTGCACCTATTTCCCCCACAAATTGGTCAAAAACTTAGTAATAATAAGAAATGAATAAAGCATACCTTAAATTTATCAAACTTTAAGGAAAGTAGGTTTAAGGTCAAGTTTTGCATTAGGGAATAATAAGGGAGTGTCACCAAAAGGGAAGAAATCAGAAAGAAGAAGAGAAGTTTTGGACAGTTGTCAAGAGATTGTAAGAAGATTTTGTTCAATATAGGTGATAACATGGGTATATAACTACCTCATATTACCTAATTTAAGGATTAATTTTAAAGAATACGAGTGAGTTAGAAGTTAAAATAAATATCTAAAACATACAAATTATGATAGGTTAAACACGTGTTAAAACATAGGCATATATCTAGATTGTGTTAAAATAAGCACAAGATGACTCATTACATCATAATATTGGGACACTATGTTGACACTAAAATTAAAATACTTGAATTCTACACAACCATTAACATATGTATATTTGTATAACTTCTTATAGTCACAGGAAAAAAAGTTAGGATTGAAAAAGTTCACCAATATAAGTGTATTGGTGGCAGTTTATCTTACTATTTCTAAAACATCCTACCTAGTTTTAGGAATATGGGCATACTAGCTAGTGTGTGGGTGATTTACATTGATTTTTCAGCAATAGGTGTTAGAGTTATGTAAATATAGTGTCCTGGAAAGCAAGTGTATTTACTTAATTTTCGTCCAGTTACTTTTTATAATGAAAATATTTATTATTAATAAAACAAAAGAATTTGGATTTATTTATATGAGCATAATAATAAAACTAGTCAAAAGGTATTGAGATTCCTTTATAAGTATTATACATATACATAGACATGTATGGGAAATATGTATATTATTATAATCTAAATTAGTTGATTCACAATTGAATAATCAAGTTGATCACTTGATTATGGTTTAGACTATAATGTTGCGATTTATATACGTGTAAGTAAAGGAGTATACTTCAAGGAAATGATGAGTTTCATACCATGATAGTAGTTGACTATCGATAACGGCACTATTAAATGAATCTGAAATCACGTATGTTTTTAAAGTATAAAGTAGGTCATTACTTTAATCTTTAAACATACACTTTAGTATTCTTTTATTTTGAGCCACAATTTTAATGAGTGGTGAACTCATATGTATGTCATTATAATTCTTGATATGATTAAAAACGATTTTTACAGAGCATCAATCCAATGTTTGCATGTTGGAATTATTAATTGAAACATGGATTAGAGAACATTTACTCAAATAAAGAGTTTATAGTGATATCATCACTTCTAGATGTTTTACGGAGATTGGTGATTACGCTGGCGTCAGTAGTTTGATGGACTAGCTACGTATCAAGTATTAACACTAAGATGAGATCTTATGTGTTAATCATCATATAGAGTAGAATGGGAGATCTAGAAGGAAAAACCCATATAAAGGGCAAAACGATAATTTTTCCCTTTATTGTGTGGATGACTTAATAAGGTTCTTATTAGAGTTTGCAATTGAACATCTTATTTGAAACATGTGTTCTCACAATATTTAGTAATTCAAGAGTTGAACTAATAAGCTATAATTAATTCTAATGAGATTAAATTAATTTTGGGCTTATTGGAACTTGAATTATATAAGTCCAACTAGATTCCCCATTTGGCTTCTAGGAAGGTTATCAAGCACATTAAGAAATAAAATTAGAGATTTTAAAGCCTATGGTTGAATGATGGGCTTACACTAATTAATTGTTAATTAGAAGCCCAAATGAACATTTAAAAATGGGTTAGAATTTGGTTTAATTTGATTAATTAAATTAAAACAAAGTTATTGAAGATAAATGGAGGATAAATTTTGGTTTTAATGGGATAAATGTACAGCGGTACATTCATCATTGATTTGCTATAGCAAAGATAGTTTTTAACATGCTTTATCATCATTAAATGGTATAATGATGTTATCATTAAATGGTTTAATGGATGCCTTTTAATTGTAGTATGTAACCTTTTAGCATTCATTTGATTAAAGAAGAAAGAGGTGCATTTGATGGACCATCTTCCTCCTTTCATCATAAAAAACTGCAATGAGAAGTCTCATTTAGGTTAATAGTCTTTTCATATAGCAATCTTAAAGACAAATTAGAAGAGTCTCATTTATTGACTTCTTTATGATTGATTAAAGAATGAAGTGATGGTTTTGATGCAAATCTCTTCATTCTTTGATGATAATCAAAATTGATAAAAGGAGTAAGAAGTTTTCTTGCATTTTTTGGACTCTCTCTTTTTCTATCTTACATGGTGTAGCTGAAAATTGCATGAGAGGTGTCTTATCTTTGGCTTCTTTCTTCTAAGGAAAAATCTCTTCTAGGAGAGGATATACTACTGACGATAGGATAGCACAGCGAGGAGTTAAAGTCCTAGCAAAGGATTAGTATATTTCTACCACCTTGTTCGTATGTAAATTATTTTCCTTATACCATATAATGTATGGCTTGGCATGTTGATTTGATTATGTTATTTCCTCTGCGTTTTGATTTTGAAAAAGTTTTGAAATTACCATTTTAGCCAAATCTTGCATGCTTTTGTTTTCGATCCAATAATTGGTATCAGAGCCAATTTTCTTATGCATGATTTTGGTTCCTATATGTGATGTATGGGCTGCAAATTTTTGTATGCTGCATATTTTTATGTGATAGAAATATACATGGTGTATCTTTTTCTCTTTTGGTTCTCCATAGATTCTAAAGTTACCTTGTAAGTTTTCTTCATTTGGTTTGTAACAACTAGGGTGACTTATCATCGTCATGTTTCCTCCTTGGTTTCATTTTTATGTTTTCTTTGATTATGTAATGTACAAAATCATGTAATGATGAAGATG
>JAOQMP010000172.1:0-11243 GCA_027563575.1 Erythroxylum pedicellare | reverse complement strand
ATGACAACCCCATGATTTTGGCTTTTAAGTTGATTGTCATGATCTTTTATAAAAAATCTAACTCCATTAACAATACAACCTGTACATTTTTTCCCACACATATAAGGCTCACATGCCAAAGCATATAATATTGTTGTTGCCTCTAGCAATTTACTTATCTGTATCATCTATAGAAAAATATATAATTAGAAATCTCACCTACAATTTCTATTTGTTCATAGTATTCCATGAATAACTTACTTGAGTCCTAAACCATGATGGAAAGTTAATCTTATATCTTCCTTTAATATTAACAATCCTTTTGCTTCTAATCTCATCTTTGTGCTCTCTGTTTAAAAAAGTAAATAGATGTCAGAAAAGATTTGTTGAATGCTATATTTAAATATGAAATAATGAATGAGAAGTAATATACATACTCCATATATAAATCGACTTCCTTATAATTGTTTAAAATATACCAATGGCCAATTTTGAGTTCATCTTTAGTTAACTCCATATATTTTCCTGTTCAAAGTGGCCTTACATTTTGGGAGAAAACTGACAAGCCACCATCTTAATCAAAATCAAAGTTTATTCTTCTCTATTAAATATTGTCTCAACATCATTTAAGTACATAGAACAAAATGTCAAGCATTCATTTGATATATAAGCCTCTATAATAGAGCCTTTAGGTAGAGCACTATTACACATATAGCGATTAAGAGAGCCTAAAAACCTAAACAAGATATAAAACCTTAACAATTGTTACTAACTAATAATTTAAGAAAAAAGTAGAAGATAATATAAATTACCTTTCAATGGGGAACATCGATCGAAATTGAACCGTTTCACAAAGTTTTGCCTTGTTTGGCTAGTGGATTGCCAAATGCACCATAATATTAAAGAATTATGGAGAGAAAATTAGTTTAAGCTTATATAAAATCAAAGCTATGCCTTTTTCCATTTTTCAAGTTCTTCTACTTCTGTTTCTTACAACATATTTTCTTAAACAATCACCCAATTATGCCAAAATTACGGACACATACTTTGGTAAACACCCACATATTTTAACAGGAAATAACCATTGCAGAAGCACATGACAGTTATAGCTTTTCAACCCAAATTTTTCCCTTATTAGCATTGACATAACAAGCTATGTTAGAGGCATACCTATTAGGAAACTTAACTGATTTAAGAAATTGACAAAAAAGTTTGTATGACCCATCATCTCTCCTTTTCAAATGTAAATATTTTCTTTTATTTATCTTTTCCAAGTCTAATCTGGCCTTAATTGTGTCTTTCAATTTGCCATCAATTCCCATCAAAGTACCTAAAATATTCTCACAAAATTTTTCAATATACATTTCATCAAGATTATGCTTCAATATCAATTCCTTCCAATATGAAAATTGAAAAATATGCTTTTTAAATTCCAATTAAAATCAACAAAACTTTGCTTTTGCTTTTTATTACTTGGGTGTTTGTCAGGTTTAAACTCACCCAAATGTGATAGTTGCATAACACATCATTATCAAACAAGTATAAAGGAGGTTCACTATATTCTACTTTGCTATTAAACAATTTGCTTCTTCACCACCTATGCCTATGTTCTGAGTACAACGATGTCCCATATAACATATTTTACTTCGTAGTCTCATTAAATAAGTTTGATGGTTATACATAGGACAAGTCATATGCCCTTTAGTACTCCATCCATACAAATTCCCCTAAGCTAGAAAATCATTTATAGTCTACAAAATAACCATATACATTCTAATTATTTCACCTTTATCAACATCATAAGTTTCTAATCCAACCTCCTAGATATGTTTTAAATCATTAATTAGTGGTTCCATGTATACATCGATATCCTTAATAGGAGCAATATGTTTTAGAATAAGTAAAGACAATAACAAAAAGGACTCCTTTATACACTTCCATGGGTTAAATTGTATGGCACAAGAATTACCAGCTATATGTTGTAAGAAGTACTCATTTTACCAAATGGATAAATCCAACAGAGGCAAAACCAAGTCAAACATTATGATAATCCTCTGCAAACCATATAAACTTTCCATCAAAGTCTTTCCATTCCTCTGAGTTAGTTGGATGATGCATAATATTATTATCTATGCATTTCTCTTTATGTCACCTCATATCTATGGTTGTTTTTATTGACAAAAAAAGCCTTTGTAGTCATGGTTTAATAGGAAAGTATCTTAAGATTTTATAAGGTATCCTTTTTTCCTTTTCCATCATCCACTTGCCACCTTGATGTACCACAAATGGGACATTCTTTAACATCTTTACTATCCTTCCAAAATATAACACAATCATACTCACAAGCATGTATAAATATATATCCTCATCTAAGATCACTTAACAAATTTTTTGCTTCAAAGTAAGAATTAGGCAAATTGTGGCCAATCAGTAATGCATCATTCAACAACTCAATCAACATTCCAAAATATTTGTTACTCCCCTTATTATATACCTTCAAGTGCAATAACTTTACAACAAAAGATAACTATGAGAAATTTGAGCACCCTGAATATAAATCTTCTTGTGCAACTTTTAATAAATTCTCAAAATATCTTTTGTACCAAATGTATTAAGTAAATTAGTATCATTCATAATCTCCATCAAAATCCTTTAACATCTCTCTAATCCCATCATCATCATCGTCATTAATATTACTATCCTCCACATCATTATTATTACAACTAGCATCACCTATATCAACACTTCAAACATTACTTGCTTCAGAACATTACCCATGATAAATCCATAGAGTATAGAATTTATCTATTCCATGGATTAGCAAGTAATCATATAACACATCTTGACTTTAAATGTTGAAATTTAAGCAATCTATGTATAGACGACAAATTTCACATTCTAAAACCATTTGGTATTTTACAAATTTCATGAAACTCTTCACTTCTTCTAAGTATTGAGTGGACCATTTCTGATGTGACATCCAACTTTTGTCTATATAGCTATATAATTACAAGTAAATTACTAAATTACTATATGCAAACTAAGTTGTAAATAACATAATGAAAAATCAATTAAATTTGACATACCAAGTTTGAATTCTACCAAACAATGAAATTGAGCATGCCTAGAATAGGAAGCACAAACTCATCTCAAAAGCTATAGGTACAAGTAATAAGTTTAAAACATACCTCTTAACTTTGAAGCAATAACTGTAAGGATTGATTCAACGTGTGCTTTCGCCATTATGAGCTTCATCACCTTCAGTTCAATTGCATTTGTAAATAAAGTATTGATATCATCATTCTTAACAAGCATATAAGAGAAATCTTAAGAAATAATCAATTAAATACATAATTGTTACATGGTCATGTAATTAAAGCCATCATTAATTAAAAGATATCAAAGAAACTTAAAAGAAATGTAATTAACAATATATTTAAAAAATAATTTCAATATAGTTAAAATGGAAATTAATATTAAATATTAAAAATAAATTAAAAGAGAGTTATTTAGGGCTTTTAGCAACAATTGTCCCCAAAGGTATTATACTTGGCAATGCATTCATAATTTTGTTGCAATTGCAATATAGTTAAAAATGGAAATGTATTAAGAATAAATGAAAAGAGAGGTATTTAAGTCTTTGGAGATTAATCCTAAAATCGTGAACAAAAGTCTACTCTGGGGATGATTTTAGTTAAGCGTCACCAAATCGTCAAAAGCTTCACATTTGGTGACGCTTTCCTAGACAATTTTTGTATTCGTCACTAAAAGCTTTTTTTTATATATACTACACTCTATATTGTAGAAATTAGATATAATATAGAAATTCTACATAATAATATAGAATTTATATATAATAAATAGAGTAATATGATTAAATACAATAATATGATAAAAATATTTCAGAAAAATTATCCATTATATATATTCATATATCATTATATTAATTACCATTTATCATTATATTAATTACCATTTATCATTATATGAATTACAATATATTTAAAAATAATGGCAATATAGTTAAAAATGGAAATTAACATTAAATATTAAAAATAAATTAACAGAGAGTTATTTAAGGTTGTGGTGATGAATTCTAAAATCATCACCAAAGGTGAAGCTCACTTTTAGCTACAATTTTTTAAACATAGCGAAAAAGAGTAGCAAAAAGGTTACTTTGTTTTAGCGTAGCGGAGTTCATCACCCAGGTACTACTTATTTGCTAATGACTAATCATAGCATTTTCTTTATATGAGTTCATTATTGCGTCAACTTTAGTTTAATTTGTTTCTTTAATTTTTAATTAAATTTACAACCCGATTCGATGGTTAGATAATAGAAAAGGCATTAATATTAGTACTTACAATCCTCTTGAGACCAACCTGCACTTGGTATTGCTAACTACTACTACATCGTGTACTTATAGTTAAAACTAATAAATCTTTATAGGTAAAAAAATTCAATCAACTTTGTTGCAATAGTTTTTTCCAAGCACTCATCATGCACTAATAATTAAAGAAATATTAGACCTTTTTAAATTTTAAGTTTCAAGCAATCAAGTAAATGTAAATACTTTCAGGGTTGAACAATAATAAAAAGGCTTCAAGAAAAATAAGGTAAAGGCTAATAATGTGATTATAATCAATGCAAAGGCTAAGTCTCAAAATTGGTTACTCCTAAAGGATAAAATATGGTAGAATAATTATTAAGAAAATAGGCTAAACAAAAAAATTGAATCTAAATGCCTTTATCATTTCAATGCTTCTATTTTAACAAATGTGATCTCAATATGAATAATAAAAGCAAGTTCTATATATGAAAGAATAAAAGAGCTCATGATGTATTTGTTCTTAGGCACAAAAAGTGATATTGTGTATAAATAATATGCAATTTTCATTCAAATTGATTATTTTAATGATTATTAAAATATAACTTATAAAAGCAAGTCTTCTAATTGTTTAAGTATTACCAAAATTTAAGTTTGAAATTGAATTTGTAAAAGTTACAAACCCTAAATTAATGAATATGGAAAGTTCACATTAATGTCCCAAAACAAATCCTAAATTCAATTAGGAATTGAAATTAATACGTTAGCCCTAAAATCAAAGTAGATTTGATGATTCGATAACGAAATCTAAAAGGTTCAAATGAATTTTTTATGAAACCTTAAATTGAGATTTGATTATTCTTAAAATCTAAAAAGTTTAGATTTTATGATTGAAACTGCAAAACCTCTATAATGAGATCACAAGTCCTTATAGCTTGCTTACAAATTCAAGGAATTCAAGAAATTCAAGAGACACAATAAGCTCTAAGCCAATTTTCTAGATGATGTATTAGTGGTTGAGAACTACAAAATATCAAATTATGTTGTTGAGTTGTCTTAGATATTGCCAAAGGTTTGGTTATATTACATGGACTGGATAAGCCAATGGTGTTGATCGGATAAAGAAGCGTCATGCTGGTGCTTGTTTATACTGCTACTGGAAACTGTTCGCATTCAATGGTTGTTGTTGTGAGTTGTTTTGGATTGGTATGAGCAGATACCACTAGTCATAGAAGAAGTGTAGCTAGTAGCTGTGGCTCTCTATAGAGGAGACACAACTGTGGCTAAGCTTGAGATGCGAGGGAGCGCCTAATTGGACATTGCTCGTATGTCATGGTGAGATGCAAGCATGGCTGCTCTTTAATATTGTGACTGTTAGAAGACAAACCCATGTATAACTGTTCTACGTTCTTCTAGACACGATAAATGAGTTGTATTACTTAGGCTTATCACATTGTTAGCTGTCAAAGTTAATTAATTATAGTTGTTAGTTAGTGTAGCTATTGTTAGCTATCAAAGTCAGTGAGTAAACTGAATTTCATGCCTAAAAAAGGATCTTTGTATTTGTAATGCATGTATGAGAGAAAAATATAGAAAAAAAAACAGAGAAATATAGAGTAGAAAGTTATATAGTAGCAGCTAGAGTGTAACATTGTTTTACTATAAATATATTGTTTTTTTATCTACTTTGTTTTCAAACAGGTGGTATCATAACTAGGTTCATTACTATGTTTCAAGGACGTGAAAATGGCCAATATGATTTAGGCACAAATTCCAAAATTAACAAAGAAAAATTATGAAAACTGGAGCATCCAAATAAAGGTACTACTCGGATCACAAGATTTATGGGAGATTGTTAAAGAGGGCTACACTAAGCCTGAAGATGCGAACACCGAAGCATCTTTATCAAACATGTAAAGGCATCACTTAAGGAATCATGCAAGAAGGACAAGAAGGCCTTGTTTTTCATCTTTTAAGGAGTTGATGAATCAACATTTGAAAAAATATCAGAGGCAAAAACATCAAAGGACGCATAAGAAACTCTATAAAAATCTCTTCGAGGAGTCAAAAAAGCTACAAAGGTAAGGCTGCAATCTTTTAGAGTTGAATTTGAAACATTAAAAATGTAGGGTTTCGAAAAGATTAGTGACCATGTTACTCATATGAAAGCAGTGGAGAATGAGATAAAAAGCAATGGAGAAGCTCTTGATGATGTCAGGATGATGGAAAAACTCTTATGTTTACTAACAAAGAAATTTGATTATATCATCCGTGCCATTGAAGAATCAAAACATTTGTCACAAATCTCTATTGGTGAGCTTATGGGCTCTTTTCAAGCTTATGTGCAGATAATGATCTAAAATGAAAATACTGATGATTTGGAACAAACTTTACAAAGTAAGTTATCTATTGTTGGCAATCAAACTAGTGACAGTTACGAACAAGGTAGAGGAAATTGAGTTGGCTAGAGAGGTGCCTACAAAAGTGGACATAGTGGACAAGGACATGGTGGAGGAGGATATGGTAGGAAATCTTTTGAAAGAGGCAAAACAAATGAAGACTATTAAATATATGGTCGTGGTCAAGGATTCTAAAATCGAAGAAGAGGAAGTTTTCAATAGCGAGGTAATAAATCACAAGTGCAATTTTATAACTCTAACAAGTATGGCCATTTTAGTTATTTGTGCAAATAAGCCCTTAAGAGGGAGGAAACAAATCATTTTGTAACAACAGAAGACAAAGAAGTTGAATCGACTTTTTTCATAACAGATAAAGGAAATGAAGATTGGCAGAAAAATATTTGGTATCTTGACACCGATGCTAACAACCACATGTGTGGGTGAAAAGAGCTGTTTACAAATTTGGATGAGACTATCCAAGGAGAAGTTATTTTCAATGACTCATAGAAAATTCCAGTGAAAGGTAAAGGTAAACTTATGATTACTTTAAAAAAATGGAGAGAAGAGGTATATATATGATGTTTATTATGTACTTGAGTTAAGAAGCAATATTATCAGCCTTGGTCAGCTTTTAGAAAAAGGGTATGACATACACTTGAAGGATTGCTCTCTAGTCAGCAACAAAGGTGGAGAATTAATTGTTAAAGTTGATATGACAAAGAATCATCTTTTTACACTTAATATTCAGTCAGAAGTATTGAAGTGTATGAAGTCTGTCATTAAAGATGAATTATGACTATGACATTTAAGGCTTGGTCATCTTGGTTTTACTGGCCTAAAATTGTTATCAAAAGCAAAGATGGTAAATAGACTTCCAGAAATTAATCAACAGGAACAATTATATGAAGCATCCATTAAAGGGAAACAAAATGAGCAAAGTTTTAAAGTTGGAAAATCATAGAGAGCAAGAAGATCGTTGGAGATTGTTCACTCAGATATAACTAGACCATTTGATATACCATCACTTAGTGAAAATAGGTATTATATGACCTTTATTGATGATTTCAACATAAAAAGTTTGGT
Organism: Erythroxylum pedicellare; assembly: GCA_027563575.1. NCBI lineage: Eukaryota > Viridiplantae > Streptophyta > Magnoliopsida > Malpighiales > Erythroxylaceae > Erythroxylum > Erythroxylum pedicellare. Next base: position 3,455 of record JAOQMP010000172.1, on the reverse strand, counting down.
GTATATTCTTAAAGAAAAATTAGAAGCCTTTGATAAATTTAAGGAGTTAAAAGTAATGGTAGAAAAACAAAGTGGGCAATATTTAAAGATACTTAGATATGACAAAGGAGGTGATTACACGTCAAAGTTGTTTGAAACATTTTGCAAAGAATGTGGAATCGTTCATCAGTTGACAACTTTATATATACCACAACAGAATGACATTACAAAAAGAAAGAATCGCATGATTATTGATATGACAAGAAACATGGTGAAAGGAAAGCATTTAACAAGAACTTTTTAGGCTGAAGCTGTTCTATATGTTGTTTATTGACTAAATCAGTGTAAAAAGTGTAAAATTCAAAACACCAAATGAAGCATAGAGTGGTAGTAAGCCAGCAGTTGCATATCTTAGGATTTCTGGGTGCATTGCATATTCCCATATTCTTGATTAAAAAAAAAGAGTTGGATGACAAAAGTGAAAAGTGCATATTTATTGGCTATTAAAAGAGAAGTAAGGCATATATATTATATAATCCTTTTACTAAGAAGGTGATCATCTCACGAGATGTCAAATTCGATGAAACAAATTATTGGAAGTGGAAAAAAGAAGATGAGAAAGTTCAAGGACTATTTTTCGATGATGATAATGATGATGAATTTAACATATAAGATGAACATATTCCTACACAGAGCCCTACTTTAACAACTCTTGAATCAACACCATCAACTTCATTACAAAGTAGCAGTAGCAATAGTGATTCAGGGGGAGCACCTAGACAAATATACAGTATATATAGATGATATCTATGATGCTATAAAATAGGTACATACAACATTTGATTATTCATTATTTTGTTTAATGGAGAAGTGTGATCTATTAACATACGAAGAGGATATTAAAGATGAGAAGTGGCAAAAAATCCATGAATGAAGAAATTGCTGCAATTAACAGAAACGACATATAGGAACTAACTAATCTTCCGAAAGTACACAAGACAATAGGAGTTAAGTGGGTGTACAAGACAAAAAATAATCAAGAAGGAAAGGTTGAAAAATACAAAGCAAGATTAGTCACTAAGGGCTATAAACAGAGAAAGGAATTGACTATGAAGAAGTTTTTGTTCTAGTTATAAAAACTGATACTATTAGACTTCTTACAACACTTGCAACACTAAATAAATGGAAGATTTATCAGAAGGACATGAAATCAACATTCTTTTATGGACACCTAGAAGAAGAAGTCTATATTGAGCAACCATCATGATATATTAAAAAAAGACAGGAAGATGAAGTCTATCTTCTAAAGAAAGCATTATATGGATTAAAGCAAGCTCCACGGGCATGAGAATAGATGAGAATTTCCAAAAGAATGGCTTTGCAAAAACCCTACCTGAATATGCCTTATACATGAAGAAAAATCAAGATGGTGATATCTTGATTATGTGTTTATACGTGGATGATATGATCTTCACGGGAAATGATTCGAATATGTTCAATGAATTTAAGAAAGTTATGACTAAAGAATTCAAAATGATAGTTATTGGTGAAATTTCATACTTTCTTAGAATTGCGATAAAACAAATTGGAGATGGAATATTTATGTCGCAGAAGAAGTATGCGAAACAAATCTTAAACAAGTTTAGAATGAAGGATTGCAAGCCAATGGCTATGCCAGTAGAAAAAAATGTAAGATTCAGAATATATTCAAATAGAGAGTCAGTAAACTCGACACTTTTCAAGAGTCTAGTCGGAAGTTTGAGATACTCAACTTTCACAAGCCCAGATATTATGTACGTAGTTGGATTGGTCAGTCGATATATGGAGAAGCCAAAACAAGATTACTTCATTGCAGAAAAAGAATTTTAAGATATGTTAAAGGTACAATAGATCATGGCCTATTAAAGGTACAATAAATCACAATCTGTTTTATACACATTATCAAGATTTAAAGTTGATTGGTTATTTAGATAGTGATTATGGTGTATACTTAGATGACTGAAATAACACCTTCAGATATGCATTTCATATTGGATCAACAATATTTTCGTGATCATAAAAAAAGCAACAAATAGTTGCTCTCTTGATGTGTGAAGTCGATTATATCGTTGCAGGAGCATGTACATGTCAAGCAATATGGTTGAAGAATATTTTGACGAAGTTATATCACACACAAGAAGGTCCGATTATAATATACATTGGTAATAAATCTGTTATATTACTTGCGAAAAATTCAGTGTCACATAGACGAAGCAAACATATAGACACGGATATCATTTTGTTCGAGAACAAGTTAAAGACAAAACTATAGAGCTTATTCATTGCAGAACTGAAGATCAACTTGTGGATATTTTTACAAAGTCTTTGAACACCGATGTATTTCACAAACTCAAAAAAAGCTTGGCATGCAAAGTTGAGTTTGAGAGAAAGTGTTGGAAGACAAACCCGTGTAGAACTTTTTGGATTCTTCTAGACCCGACAAATGAGTTTTATTACTTAGGATTATCACCTTGTTAGCTGTCAAAGTTCATTAATTATAGCTGTTAGTTAGTGTAGCTGTTGTTAACTGTCAAAGTTGGTGAGTAAATCGACTTTCATGCCTGTAAAAAGATCCTTATATTTGTAATGCATGTATGACAGAAAAACAGAGAAATTTAGAGCAGAAGCTCATATAGCAGCAGCCAGAGTGTAACGTTATTTTGTTATCAATATATTAGGTCTTCATGGTAGTTGCATCTCTACCACCAGTTGGCGTTGAGGGAGGCGGCTCGTTCCATAGGAGTGCTAGATCTGGGCAGCGATTGGTCACTGACGATAGGCTACTAAAGCCAAGGAGATAGCGGCGACATACGACAGTAGGTTGCATAAACGGTGATGCGAGAAAACACCAAGTTGCGGTTGGAAATATGGAGTCCGCTCATCAGGGTAGGCACGACGTAAATAGCTAGCGGTAGGAGGGATGGAAGGTCGCGACGTCATCTTTTATGGCTAGGGTTTTAATATGTGAAACTAGGTTTGAGAAAAGGATTTGTTTCGCAACAAGATCAAATTATCCGAAGGCTAGAATAAATAATGTTTGGCAATATGGATAAGTTCCGATGGTGTTTGGCACTAAAGTATTATCTATCTTGTTCGATCACAAAATTAATGTAACTTGAACCAAGAACCAGACTTATGTGGCGAAATGATTAATGTAATTCTAATAAGATTATTTTTCAAGTATGAAATAATATATTTTAAACTTGAATAAATTATATTTACATAAATAAAAATTTAAAATAAATTCCAAAATTCTATTAGTTATTTTTTAATTTGATTAAGATTAGAAATTGGATTGATTCTTAAACTTAGATTTTTTTTAAAAATTGTTTTTAGAATTAGATTTAGTTGTTTTCAATTAGATTGAAATTTATTAGTTAAACTCCTTAAAATTAAAAAATTCTTATGTAATTAAGAAATGTCTTTCTAAATTAAAG
>JAOQMP010000170.1:3945-18875 GCA_027563575.1 Erythroxylum pedicellare | reverse complement strand
AAATTGAATCATAATACTTTTAAAATACTTTGGATAGATCCTAAATAAACAGAAAATTTGACATAACTAAATCTCTGTCAATTAAATATTATATTAACATGATATTATTTTTATATTTTTAAATAAAAATAGCTCTCACAATTACATGTTAGAGAATTTCATATTGACAGAATATGAAAATATTAAAGAATTTGTAAGTGGTAAGAGTCAACTATCTAAATGACTAGTTATAGTTATTTTGACATTTGTTGACTTAAGCTCAATTTTTATTAATAGGTTCTACACTTTACTTATATTAAAAATTCTAATATGGTATCAGAACATATTTGTTTCGGATTATTAATTTTCTGGTTGTCCATTTAGATTTTCAATCCCAGCAGCCAGACCCGATTGTTACTGTATTTATTTCAAGTGACAATTAGATGTCTAGTCCCAGTTGCACGTGATGGGGAGTGTTACAGAATCTCATATTGACTAAATATGAAAATAGTAAAAGATTTATAAGTGGTAAGGATCAACTATCTAAATGACTAGTTTTAGTCATTTTTGCAATGGTTGACCCAAGTTCAATTTTGTTAATAGGCTCTACAATATATCTATATTAAAAATTATAATACCATTAGTTAAATATCATATGAACATGACATTATTTTTATATTTTTTAAATAAAAATAGATCTTACAAGTACATAATTATTTAAATAATAATAATCATATTGTAGGTTTCACTGTAATACATGTGTGATGGTGGGATTTACTTTTTATTTAAAAAATAAAAAATATTACGTTAATATTAACATAATATTTCACTGATAGAAAGCTACAGTGACATTTTTTAAAAACATATATGATATAAATAATATATCAATTAATTAATATTATTGATATAAATTAAATTTTATCAAAACATATATGAAATAAATAATATATCAATTAATAAATACAATTTCACTGCCTAAACAAAACAAGTTCTATACAAGACGTAGCTGTAACAGTAATTCTATGGCAAAATCTGCAGGAACTAACAAGCAGGTGAAGAAAACTCTACATCAATCCTAAGTTTATCAACAGCATCTGCAATGTTTTACGACCCCATTGAATGTCATTTTCCACAATACTGTTTCCATTTGGCTCTGCTTGATGATGCTTTTCCTCTCTTGATACTAACTCTTGCTTCAGATTCTCTTCAAGCTGCACCTCAACGTTAAATGCCTGATTCTGTTCTTCTTGCTTCTGGTTTAACTAAAAGTTACAGGCTCAGTTAATTGCCAGGAAAGTGAAAGAAAAAAAAAAAGGAAACAAAAAGATGAGACAAGCGTTTAGTTACTGCAAAGTGACTACTGTTACAAGTTTCAGGAATCTGATATGCAGGTTTGATGAACATTCATTCTAATGTTCTTGTAATTAGCAAATTTCTTTTCTCTGTGGATGGATTCTTTATGCAGATTCTCGTGATCATGCCTTTTCATTCAGTGTTCTTAGGCCTTGCATTAATAATTTACAATCAAACTTGTGATGCTTCTTGTTTTTTATTTCGGTATTTATTTTTCCAAAGTTTTCAATTAAGTTTCAATTTTTTAAATAAATGAGATAAAATTGTCTCCATTAATATTTTATTAAATATATAAGAATCAATTCTCCATATGTCAATCTTCACATCCCTTATTACATTGGAAAGTCTGACAGCAGGAACACGAAAGGCAAATGCAGGAAATTTTGGATAGCTGATAAGAAAACAAGTAGAGCAATGCATAATAAACTCTGAATGACCATTCCATTTATTCAATCATTCATATTCTACAAAACATTAACTTAGATCATAAACTTTCAGTGGCATTTCCCACCGAAATGGAGACTGGAAGATGGATGCTGCTATTTCATTAGTAGTAAACTTAGTAGAAATGAAGGAAAATAGAGCATCAAATTCATTTAGCAATTACCTCAGGCAAGTTCTGATTCTTAACTTCACTAACTCCAACTGACGCATCAAATGCAGTACTTGTCTCACCTTCTTCATCTGTTGTTACCTCACCAGCGATTGTTGATATTGGAGATAGACCAGGTACCAGAACAGGGTCTTCTGCATGTGTAACCAGATTTTCCTGGAAAGTAACACTTTCTGAGATTTCTGTCACAGTTCTGCCATTATTTCCTATAATAGCTGTCTCTTCTAAAGGAGAGCTATTGTCAACTATTGGGCACTCTTTACTTGCAAGTGATGGTTCCTGTTCAGGATCTGAATCAGCAATGGCAGTTCCTTCATTTGAATCGAGAAACTGTTGCATATTTTGAAGTGTCAAGTTCTCAGCTACTATTAGCATTTCAGGTTTTGCAGTAAGCAATTCGATTCCATTGGCAAATGTTTCTTCCTCAGTTATTTTCTGATCTTCAGGAGCTTCCCAATCTTCCAACACAACAATGGTGTTATCAGTTTCCCAGGTCTGGAGTACTCGATCAGGTCCTGGTTGCCATATAATACTCCCTGTGATTCCTCTGAGTACAAACTTGAACTGAACAACTTTTGCAGTTGGAACATCCTATACCAGAAATCAAGCAATCAGTGTCACTTGAAAGTGAAAAAACATGTATGAATTGTTGAAAAGTTTCTAGCTTTCTGCTTACTAGTTCAATAGTCCAATAGTGCCCATCTGACCAGTTCATTGGTATAGCTTTTGTGGGATCCCACAAGCCAAGCATAGGATCGTCCCCAACTATCAGAAACTGTTCTCCAAAGGAGCATTCTTTCTGTAGCAGGAACTTGACACGGGCCATCTTTGATTGATCTGAAGAACAGAGATCAGTCACATATTTCAACTAAGAACTCAGACCCAGAATAAGAAATGAGCTGAATCAGAACCAGAATAAGAACTTACATGTTGCTGCTCCGTTCTGGGTTTCTGCAGTTTCCACATCCACCTACAAGAGATAAAAACCAGTTTCAATTTCAGGTGATCTCTTTATTCACGAAAACAAATCAGTACGAAGAGAAAGTTTCTTGAACATTGTTTTGATTCTCCTCCAAGCTTGAAACTTTGTTGGACTCGAACGAAAATAAAGAGACTACAAACGAAAGACAAGAATTCATGAGTTCATACCTGAATGTCGGGAGATGGAGAAGAAGAAGAAGATGCAGAAACAGGAAGGTAAGCTTTCTGTTTCATCATTATCAAATGCAAGAGGCCAACTTTATTAACAATCTTCTTAGAAGGAAGCAAGAAACTGACTTCGTCCCTGTTAACACTAAACTCCCTGAAAGAGCAAAACCCCTTTTCCCCATTTCTGCTAAAGACGAGATTGGCGCAAGAACCTGTAAGAGTTGTCATCACTGTCTCAGTAATTAATCAAGTACACAGTTGCGCTCCTAAGAAAGAGAGGAAGATGACGATGACTACGAATCCGGAAACGGGTTTTGTATGATTCTGTTGAAAATTTAATCTGGATAGGTGGGAGGATCTAAAAGACCGTGTTCTGACGACACGTGGTCCGTGACTTGAATCCTGAACATCTGGGGTGAGAATCTCGAGTCCAAGACTCCAAGTGCTTATTTCCACGCACTTTGGAGCAAGTAAATGTAAGCTACTTAAGATGCTTCTCTTTAATGCGACTGTCGGTTAACGACTTGTCCTGCTTCTCTACTCACTCTCACGAGGCATCACTTTGGAGTGTCACGTTCTTATGTAACCTATATTTTAAATATAAAATTTGTTAATTTCTTTGGTGTAGTGTAGAGTGTCACATTCTCCTATATACATACATACATATATACATACATACATATATGTATATATATATATATATATATACATACATACATACATACATACATATATATATATATAATTTTAATAAAATAATTGAAATAATCTTAACGGGTCAAAGAACCGTATTCTTACGATTGATATGAATAATTATAGGAGATTTTAGCTTTATATAATTTTTATATCGAGCTTCTTTATCATAAGATTGATATGGACCAGGTTTACACTAAAAAATAAATATTTTTCTTCCGAATTTTGACCTATTAATTTAAATTATTTATTAGGTCACTTTATCGAATCAAATTACGTAACTTAACTGATAATTTATTAAAAGCTAAAATTATAATTAATAATTATCCACTTAATAAGAAAATGACAAAATTATCCTAAGAACAAAAATGTCTTACAGAAATAGCCATCGTAATTGGAAAGGAATAGCCTGCGATAGTTCTGGAATTGTTCTCTTTCAACCTTTCACTTCACGATTTGACGGGTACACTTCAAAATCTCAACTTCTCTTCTTTCCCTAAACTCATTCGTCTTGATCTTTCCCTTAATTTATTCTGTGGATCCTTGCCACCACAGATTGATAACCTTTCCAAACTTGTCCTGCTCGATTTGTCCTATAATCTTCTTTCTGAGAATGTTCCCTCTGAGATTAGAAAGTTGGCAAGTTGTTATAGACGTGGCTTGTGTCAATCAGGTTTCTGGTTCCATTCCTGAAGATCTAGGTTTGCTAACATCTCTAAAATCTTTTGATTTATACAACAATTATTTCACAGGTTCCATCCCTTTTATTCGAAACTTGACCAACTTATTGCGCATTCATCTCGATGTAAAAGCTTTTGAATTGGCTTCGTTGAGTTCATCTATTGGAGAGTGAAGCTTTTTCACAGCAACAACTTGTGCGGTCTACTGGAGAAATTGAGTAATTTTCTCTCTAAATTAAATAACTAGTTAAATGAACCGATTCGGTAATATTCAGGAAAGATTATAATGACCTCCTAGATAATATTACCATTCCACATAAAGTCTCAGGAAAGGGCGGAGGGGGCCACAAACGGTCTCATTTAAAACTCGAATTTCTAAACAAAAATTACATGCACGGTATATTTATCACAACCTAACTCGTATATACAAATGAATAGTAAATACGCCCAAATAAATTGAACAAAACACTACAAATATACTCGACAAATAATATTAAATACTACACTACAACTTAAAAAGAAACAAGACAATAAATGCGGAATAATAAAAGCGATAAGAAAAAACGCATTCGAAAATTTGATAACAGAGTTCGACCAAATGCACCTAGTCTCCGAGCACCTCTCAAATGACACATTTGGTTTGTTTGAAATTTTTGTTCTATTGAATACTACATTTTAAGTCTGCAATGGCACATAATGATCAAGAAACTAGAAGAAGTTGAGGATAAGGATTGAAATATCATAAATCGATTGGCATGTGGAGCAATTCGATCGTGTATGTCCGAAGACTAGAAGTATACTTTCGAGAACAAGACTTCTGCATACAAATTATGAAAGACATTGAAGGATAAATTTATGAAAAAGAGTAGTCGGCTTGTTGGGAAAACTAGGTAATTTTTCCTCTAAACTAAACAACTAGTGAAGTGAACCAATTCGATAATATCCAGGAAAGATTACAATGACCTCCTAGACAGTATTACCATTCCACGTAAAGTCCCAGGAAATGGCAGAGGGGTCACAAACGGTCCCACTTAAAACTTAACCTCCTAGACAGAAATTACATGCATGGTGTATTTATCACAATCTAACATGTGTATACACACAAATAGTAAATACATCCAAATAAATTGAACACAACACTACAAATATACCTGACAAATAATATTGAATACTACACTACAACTTGAAAAGAAACAAGACAATAAATGAGGAATAATAAAAGCGATAAGAAAGAACACACCCGAAAATTTGATAACGGAGTTCGGCCAAATGCGCCTAGTCTCCGAGCACCTCTCAAATAGCCCGCTTTTATTTAAATATGGGAAAAGAGATACAAATTTAGGATAGATATCAATAGAAGGGGAGAGCCCTTCTTTTATAGCTCTCAAATTACTCACCATTTGATAATTTATCAATATGCGATAAAAATTGGTACTAATAACCCACCAATGTGGGATCAAAACATTGATGCCAAAAGATAACAAGTGGTATCAGAGCCAAAGGTTCATCCTTGGTTTGTTTGAAATTTTTGTTATATTGAATACTATATTTTGAGTCTACAATGGCACATAATGATCAAGAAACTAGAAGATGTTGAAGATAAGGATTAGAATATTATAAATCGGTTGACATGCGGAACAATTCGATCGTATCTGTCCAGACAATAAAAATATGCTTTCAAAAACGAGACTTCTGCACACAAATTATGGAAAGCATTGGAGGATAAATTTCTGAAAAAGAGTGGTCAGCTTGTTGGGAAAACCGAGTAATTTTTCCTCTAAACCAAACAACTAGTGAAGTGAACCGATTCGGTAATACCCAGGAAAGATCATAATGACCTCCTAGACAGTATTACCATTCCACGTAAAGTCCCAGGAAAAGGCAGAGAGGTCACAAACAGTCCCACTTAAAACCCGGCCTCCTAGACAAAAATTACATGTACGGTATATTTATCACAACCTAACCTATGCATACACACAAATAATAAATACACCCAAATAAATTGAATGTAACACTACAAATATACCTGACAAATAACATTGAATACTACACTACAACTTGAAAAGAAACAAGACAATAATGCGGAATAATAAAAGCGATAAGAAAGAACACACCTGAAAATTTGATAATAGAGTTCGATCAAATGCGCCTAGTCTCCGAGCACCGCTTAAATGGCCCGCTTTTATTTAAATATAAGAGAAGAGATACAAATTTGGAATAGATATCAATGAAAGGGGAGAGTCCTTTTATAGCTCTCAAACTACTCACCATTTGATAATCTATCAATATGGGATAAAATTTGGTACTAGTAACCCACCAATGTGGGATCAAAACATTGATTCGAAAAGATAAAACGGTGGACAATTCAGCTTTGTAGACACTTCCATGACCCCCTTGTCCAATGCAAAACTTGGGATCGAGTCCTTTTGTAGCTTTGATAATGCTTTGGTACACTATTTTCCTGTCATAGCGCCACACTTAAGAAGATACCCCCTTTTCTGCTTCCGCATCTACTTTTCTTTTATGGAAACTTAACTATAAGTAGAAGAAGCAGTGTGTAGAGAGCCGAGATTATAGGAAAAATAATTAGGTTTCTGACCCTTTCTCGTCCTGATCTGTGGAATGATGTTGGAGGACAAGGTTCCAAACCAGTAGCATTTCCGCACAAGCCTTTGTTATTCCTTGACGCCTCAAATGGATCATTGTGGAAGGCACTAAGTGTTGATTTATGTTGTTTCATGCAGCCAGCTATGTTGAAGATTGTGGAGGAGATTGCAAGTTCGGTAAAAGTGAAGAAGAGGATCAAAATAAAGAGCAAGCTTTCAGCAGTAAAGAGGAAGTTAGAAATGATGATCTTGGTGGCAATTCCAAAATGTTTGAATTCACAAACCAGAGACCGATTGATTGATGATCAGAGTAGGAATGAAGTTCAATGCAAGATAAGCATGGAAAATGAAGCTACATGCGATGGAAGATTGAAGAATGAAGAAGTTGGAAACGTGCAACAGGTGGAGATGCTTCAGCTAGAAAATCCGAAGCAGGGTATTGATGTCTAAAGCAAATTTTCACAAACCTGAAGCAATTAAATTTTACAAGTCAACAGTGGTTATTAAGGGAAATTAAACTAGTGGAGTCGAGCATCAGTTTTTTGTTGTTCCAAAAGTAGCAAGTTTCAGTTATTTTTTTACTTTTGCAGCTTTAAACCATTAGGTGATACTCTTGTTAGTTTTTTTTTTTTGCTAATGTATCAAACAGCAGTGTTGTTTTTGTACTCACTAACCAATGAGAGGATAAAACTTGTCAAGATCCTACTCATTAGCTGTTTTTATGTTTCATTTTGGACCATTGATGTAATCAAGCAAGGATGGCGTGAAGGGCTAAGTTGAAAAAGCTCAAAAACCATTAGTTTTGGATCAATGGAATAGTAACAACATCAATTTTTGAAAAATCTCATCTTCTTCACTTCATCAGTTTTTACATGTTTCTCTTGCATTTGCTGTTGACGTGGTATTGTTGCGTATGTGTGTAAGGTGAGTGACAAGAAAAAATAAACTTCTAAGAGTGAAATGAAGCATATTTGAAAGTGCAAAATCTTCATTTCTTGAAGTTATATAGTTGCTGATTTTACAACTACTGATTTTCCAAAAAAATTTCACGAACACTGAAATACAACCATTGCTTCCATAAATTTCTATTTCCAGAGAGTGCAATCATTCTATAGAAGGCTCTTGATGTTTATTTTCAAAGCCTTCATACATTGAGTGAAAACATTGTTTATCAGAAGTTGGTGCAGATAAGTGCAGACCCGAGGCATTGAAGTTCTATTTTGGTGGAGTTCTTGAAGTGCAAGTCATTTTGTTGAAGTGTTTGCTGCTGGAATTCTCTGACTTATCATCAAGCTTAACTTTAAGTAGATTGGAAGGGTCTGTTGAAGCTAGCTCATCCAGCTGAAGCTCTGAAGCTCTAAGGAATCTGCTCTTCACTTTAGGTTCTGTTTTTTCCTGAAATTGGAGCTTGGAACTTGGAGCTGACCTGAAGCTCAAATCTTGCTGAATTTTTCCCCATCTCTAGCTATACCATCAACACTAAGGTCAGGAATGGCGCCCTCTAGTTGATTACAGGATAAAACAGTTGTCAAACTCCGTATTGTTTCAAAATCTGATGAAATTGGACCAGACAAATTGTTGTGTGAAAGATTCAATGTCTCTAAGACTTTCAATCCATCTAGTTGCTGCGGTGTTTCTCCTGTCAACTGATTCTGACTAAGATCAAGTGTCTGAAGCGAATTCAAATTACCGATCTCAGGTGGGATATGGTTCGTGAATTTATCCATACTCAAATTCAAATCCAACAGTTTAATGCACTGTCCCAATTTTCCAGAGATGGAGCCACTCAAGTTGTTTGCAGCCAAATTAAGATATTGGAGAAGAGAGAACTTCCCAATTTCCAAAGGAATGGTTCCCGAAAGCTTCTTGTTATTCAACAAAAGGTTGAACAATAACGTCAACTTCTGCAATTCCTTTGGAATCTCTCCTACTAGCTGATTGAAGGAATGGTCAAGATATTGTAACCTCGTTGCCATTGCAAGTGCTCGAGGTATCTGGCCAGTGATGTTGTTGTTGGAGATTTTCGATCTTGTCAAATTGTAGCATTGTCCCCAGTTAAGAGAAATCTCGCCATAAAATTTTTTGAAACTCAAATCTATGAAGTTCAACTGATGATATATGCCAAAGACATCAGAAATGTTTCCTGTAAGTTGGTTACCTTCGAGCCTGACTCTAACCAAACTACTGCAGTTTTTTAAGGTTTTCGGCACAGAACCTGTAAAGTAGTTGCTGTCTACAGTGAGATTTTTCAATGTGCCACTCATGCATATGTTAAACGGCCAGTGAGTCTATTTTCAGACAATAGCAAATTTATCAGTTGTGCAAGATTATTCATCTGTGGGGGAAGAGAACCTGAAAGTTGAATGGTGAACAATTTTAGATCGGCCAGGGATTTAATTTCTACTATTTCTGAATGGATGGATCCTGAAAGTCTATTCTGAAACATGGCAAGACCTTTTAAGTTTGTGAAGTTTCCAATGGACGTGGGGATTGTCCTGTCAATCTGTTTTCTGCCAGTGAGAATGTTTCTTGAAAAATCAATGACTTCCAGGGACTTAAAGAGTCCAATTTCTAGAGGGATAGATCCTGATATAATGTTTCCATCTAGATGAATGGCAATAAGTTGGTCAAGTTTCGAATAGAACGGATGGAACCTGTGAAATAATTGCTGGATAAATCAAAAGATTTGAGAGATGTTAGCCATCCTAACTCTTCAAGATGGAAACAGAACGCTGATTGACACCAAGCTATGTGTATAACAAATTTGCCAACTTTCCAATCTTAAGAGGGAAGATTCTCATAAAGAAGATTGTAGGACAAATCGAGCAGGACAAGTTTGAAAAGGTTACCAATCTGTGGTGATACGGATCCATAGAATGGATTGAGGGACAGATCAAGATAAATGAGCTTAGGTAAAGAAGATGAGTTGAGATTTTGAAGTGTACCTGTCAAACCGTGAAGTGAAAGGTTGAAATAGGCAACACTTCCAGAGCTATCACAGGCTTATTCCTTTCGACTTACAATGCCTACTTCGAGTCCAAGAAGATAGCACCAGCTGAATTTGGTGGTCAAGAGTAGATTTCCAGTTTAACAGAGCCATTGCTTCGACCTCTTCCCTGACATGATTATTATTTGCAGGAACATTAGTGGCAAATGAATGACATAGAATCATAAAGAAAAAGAGAGTTAGAATGGTAGAACAGTGCAAGAAGTGGGGTGAAACATGTTTTTTCGACAACATCATCAGGACCAAAGTCATTCCGAGTTAATTAAGGTTAATCACTCCAGCAGAGTATAGAGAATCACTGATAAATTCAGGTTGCTTAATGGAAATATTAGCTGGTTGAAGTTATACACATAAAGAACTAAGTTTGCTTTTGTCGAGGAGACCAGTCTGGATTGAGTCAGCTTGTCACTTTATAGTCTTCCCCATCACAGAGGATTCTTCACAGCCACCTAGTAATTCTTCAATCTAAAAGTTGTAACGGAAAAGATTGTTAATTGTGTTTGTTCTGTATCACGTAACCTAAAACTTATTACGTATCCTGGATCATTCATGAAAAGAACATAAATGAAGTACTTGATTTCGGTTCTATAAGAAGTTCGAAGGAACTTTCCAAAGCCGTAACGAGCTTGAAATCACTGGGACATTCAAGAAAACTTCTCACCTACAATTTTATCAAACTAAAGGGTCAGAAAATCTTGATGCTTACGAATAATATGAGCAACAGTAAAAAATCTTAACTTTTTTATATAGCTTTCATATCGAACTTCTTCATCACAGGCTTGATATGAGTCCAGTTCACAATGATTGAGATTTATTTTCTTCTTGAACTTTGACTCATTGATTTAGATGATTTATTGGGTCACTTTATTATCTTCATTTCAATCAAATTTACGTAACTTAACTGATAAATTATTGAAAATCGATAAAATGTAATTAATTGTTGTCTTTATGAAAAATGTCTAACATGTTTATTATTTTATCATTCATAAAGAATTTAAATGGTCAATATTACAACATATTTTAATAATTTTATTTCGTATTAAATTTTAAATATAAAAAATAGGACATATCAAAATTCTAGTTGAATTAGTTACTATAAAGGTAAATTTTCAAATAACTATGCTAAGTGATAACATAGCATTCATTTAGAAATGTCAAATTTAGCTAGCCCGATTTTAGTTCGGGTTGACTAGGCTACGGGTGCTTGACCCGTGGCCTAACCGTTACTTCAAAAATGACGTTGTTTTTTACATTTTACTTTTAAAAATATATATATGATGAGCCAAGTTAGCTCAATCTGGCTGTGGCCCGTCAGGCTATGGGCCATCCTAGCCCACAGCTAGGCCCATTCTGCCCATATCTCTTGTTAGAAATCAAACAACATTTAATTATTTCAAAGAATGACAAAAAAGGGGTCTTTGAGTAATTAGATGGCAATTGAGTTTGGAATCAACCCATCCCAGCTTGCCGTAACCTGAAGTAAATGGGTCAAGCTTGAGGTTCAAATTTCTTGAAAAATAGGATCTTGTGGTAGACCCGATTGCTCAGGCTTAACAGTTTGAGGCTCTTATAAACAAAACAACATCATTTTTATATTTTTAATTTGTTAAAAAATTGGGGTCGGGCCAGTCGAGCTCGAGTCCGCTATCCTAGGTCTCAGCTGCAAGGGCTCGAACTTGGGCAAGTCGGCCCTTCTCAGGCCATTACTATCCTTAATTATTTGTTAGTGATTATCTTTACATTTTTAATTTAACTTGTATGAATTTTTTTAAAAATATTATTAAAAACTCTTAACCATTGAAAACCGAATAATCAAAAAATCATTAAAGGTTCTTCACCAATATATTGGTGTTTAGAATTACATTATTTTGATCATAAAAATTAAATTATTGAATAAAATGTTATTGTTTTATTAAATTAAAAAATTATTATTTTAGCTAGAATTGTAAGTTGAATTAGTTTTTTTTAATTTAAATATAACTCAAATTTCAAACTTTTTCTGTTAACTTCATGTCTAATTAAAATGCCATTCCTAAATGTAATATAAGAGTTACAATTTTGGCTACTCTTTGCAATATAAACCCGGTCGGGCCAAATCGGGCTCAAGTCTTACCCGAAAATTTGACTTGAATCAAAGACCGGTTGAATTCGATTTCGATTAATCTTAAGCAGCCCGAAGCTAATGGACTTGAACCAAAATTTATAAAATGTATTTTTAAATTTTTAAAAATTAATAAATATATTTAAACAAATAAAAATTAATAAAAATTATTTTTTTAAAATCAAGTTTAGATTAAGTTCGGATCTTAATCAACTCGAATAGAATTTGTTAACTTTAGTGCGAACCGAACCGGACCGAGCTGGATGGTTTGGCCAACCTTAAGAGAATGAGTTCAGCAGCCGGAGAGTAGTGGATTACAGAGGTAATATGTAGTAGCCGAAGGTAACATTAACATGTTCAAATGATACGATCTTTACAACATAAGACATCGCATGTAACATCATGTCCCAGAAAAAGCATTCTCAGAGCCACTATTTAGGGTTAAAGATCAGTATATTCAATTAAGAACTGAAGGTATCGATAATGGTGGTGTGAAGGGGATCGCTCAAGTGAGTCGCCCAGTTGTTGAGAGGTCCTTTTCCGGTGACAGCAGCTTGAACGGCGAAGCCAAGGAAAGCAACCATGGCTAGACGAGCATGTTTGATCTCTGCAAGTTGAAGAGTTGCCTTCCTCTCTGGATCAGAAGCTAACCCTAGTGGATCAAAGTACTTGCCTCCTGGGTACAGCCTCTTTTCTGGGTCTAGCTCTGAGTTTCTTTGAAACTCAATGTATCCGATCACCAAAACCTCGATCCATATCAGTGTGGTGATCGAAAATGGCAGAGGTTGTCCGAGGTATGAGGAACCCTCAACGAGCTCTACCTGAAACAACCATAACACAGATAATGAGTTACAACTAAGTTATAAGAAGAATCTTATTCCATATCGAGCTCTAGCTTACTTTTCCTGCGTCTTGCCAGGTGACTCCGGTGAGCCACTCGACGGTAAGAGCACCGAGAGTAGCCAACATAGCCCATCTTCCATGAATAAGCTCGCACTCCCTGAACCTTTGCAACCCAAAAACTTCACTGTAAGGTTGGAACGGAGTTGACTTCACGTCAAAAGACTCAGTTCGAGTCCCGATAATATCTCCGGCCGAGTTCTTGGCCAAGTTCTGGTCCAAAGAGTCGATTTCGAACTGTAAGTACTCAGCTGGCTTCCCCAACCCAAACGGGTCGAACCCATAATCACCGACCAAGCTACCGTCGAGCCACTCCGGTGCTTTAGCTCCAGGGAACCACAGTGGGCGGTCGGAGGCTGGTTTGAAGGATTTCTTTGGGGCTGCTTTTTTGCGACCGAAACCGAACCGAGCTTGAACCCTACCGGAGTTGGAGTACACGTCATTGAGGCGCGTGCCCATGAAGGAGGAGGTGGCGGCAGCGGCGGAGGCGGAGGTGGTCGTTGCCATGGTAATTGCAGTGATTGAGGTCGGAGTGCAGCGAAGAGTTGGAGGTCAAACAGTAGAATATAGAAAGTGGTGAATATGACCGGTGAAGTGCTTCACTTGGTGTAGCTTTAATGGAAGCCCGATGGTTTATCCATGGAGGCCAATGCCGTCCTTTGGATCAATTGGCGTATCTATCTGACGGATGGAAAAGCATCGGCCTTATCTCTGCCTTATCTGAATGTGGGGCCATGTCAGTGGAGAGATTTTTATGTGGCTGGAAGGAGACGTTCTTTCACTAGATTTGTTCATGTAGTAAAGGATAAGCTCCATAAGTGGGGTCAGTGTATAGGTCTAGCAAATAATGGGCCGGTCGGGTCCGAAGTTAATCGGGCTTGGGCTATTTTAGTTTGCATGATTTGAAATTATAATTTTTATGTTTATTTTTAATTTTTAAAATTTTAAAATATATATTTATTTGAGTTTAACTTGAAAAAATTAAAAACAAACTTAGTATGAAGCCAATAGGTCAGTCCAAGTTGATCGAATCTTAAGTCTAACCTTTCCAAATAATCGGATCTCGAGTTAAGTTTAAGCTTGGGCTTAGGCTGTCCGACCCGAGACAGTAATTTAAAAAAAATATCTTGGGTGGTTCGAGCTCAGACGAGACTGCCTCAGGCCTGGTAGGGCTTGGCCCTTGTCGCAGCTACTTAACGATACAAATTATCTTTTCTTTTTCAAGGCCCAATGTTTTGTATGAACTAAAGCCCATAATTGCATAGCCCAAGCCTACTCTCCTTGGTCAAAAGAAAATGTTCAATGCCAAAAACTGAAGCCACGTGTCAGATTGTGGGATCGGACACAAATATCTTTCTTGTCGTTGACTGTACGAGATAACTCATAGGAAGGGCACCTCAACCGTTCGCCTCCGATACAAATCTTTCGATTGTGATATATTAAATCTCATCCAGATTTATATAAATATGTAGATAAGATTTAATAGAATATGATAAAAATATCATAATTAGAACAAAATATTGGATCGCTAAAAATTACTTTTTAATTCTAATTTTTAATTTAATTACTATAAACAAAAGCTAAATAAATAATGAAAATAAAAAAAAACAAAGAAGTATGATTAGAATATGATAAAAAATCATAATCAAAAACAAAATATGGAATCCAAAAATTACCTTTTAATCCTAATTTTTAATTGAATTACCATAAACAAAAGCTAAATAAATAGTGAAAATAAAAAAACTAAGAAGTATGATTGGTTTTATTTATCTTTGTGATTTACTATTTTCAGTAAAAATTTTGTTTAATTTGAATTTTTTAATAATTAAATAAATCATCTAAATAATAT
>JAOQMP010000169.1:129962-166779 GCA_027563575.1 Erythroxylum pedicellare | reverse complement strand
TCTAACTCTAACTAAGTTTCTTTTAAAACTAACTCCATTAATTCTATCCTTGCAATCCAACTATCTCCAAATCTTCTCTCTTTTTTTCCTCCTATTTTCCATAATACTTTATAAATTCTGAAATAAATCCTAATTTCACCGAAATTCACAAATATATATGTCCACTAATCAATAAAGTTTCTAATATAGTTAAATTCCAAATTCTCAATTTTCCCAAAAATCACAACTCTATTCAATTATACCCAGAAAATGTCAATGAATGCATATACAATCATATGAATATGCAAAAATGTACATGTACCAGTTAACTTATGCATAATGTGCATTTTCTTAATTTCTCAGAAGTTTCCCAGAAATTACAATTCTAGCCCTAACATGGGTTACGGGATGTTACACTTTTGATGTGACATGCTTCTTTGTAATGATTCTCGATCTTTCTCGTTGATTATGAATGTAATATGTTTTTTTATGGCTTCTATCTCTAATAATTGCTAAATATAACCTAAAACTAAACTAAAAACTAATTAGCTTACTTTTAGTTAGGGTCTTTACATCTTTAAAAAGGCTTTCCTACCAGCAAACACATTTTGAGACACGTCAATAGAGGCTATATGTTTCTATTAGAATTAAAAACATAAAAGATTTAGATCTCTCCTAAAGATTTATTTAGCATCCTGAATCACCTTAATGGGAGTTCGAATGAGAAAGTTATGCCTAATTTAGGAATTATTTTTCAAATTGTACAATTATCTTTATTTTTCTCTTAACACATCCGTTTGCATCATTTTGTTTTGTACTTTAATGTTCTTCCAATTTTGCTTCCATAGAGAAAACAAGCATAGACACACTTGTCATTCTAGATTTTCCCCTGGAATGCAGTAATGGATTGAGAAATTTTTTATAAAATTTAATATACATTCATCGTTGAACGCTGCCCCTGAATCAAAGATTCGACTGTCTAAATTGGTAATACTATTGTCCTATACTACAAACCCGTACTGATCCCTTGCTCAAGACTATCGACTGATGATTCATTGGTCAAAGGAGCCACACTATGTGCTTGCTTACTATCAGTTTCTCCCACTACTGGATACTCCCTGCTTGATACATCCGAATTCTTATAACCTAACTGCTCAACTGATTTTTTTCCCTACACACTCAAGTTATCATGTGGCATTTTCACCAATTCCAATTCAGTGACAGCATTAGCATAATTCATTCAATTTTCTCACTTTACCTAACCCTATTAACTTTAGGAAGAGTCTCCACCACATTCACAGTCAATACATCACCTTGCACAGGAATGCTCCTCGCCTTGGATATCTTTTGATTAATGAAATTCTGTTTCAATTCAACATTGAAAGAAATCAATTCATTGCCTATTGAGATGGGATTTTCCAAGTGCCCCATTACTTCAACTGCTAATTTTCCTTTTGAGGTCACTGATTCGTCAAAACCTATGAGGTCATTGTGACTCACTGATCTAAACAATTTTCCTATAGACTTCTAATTTTTCTTCACTGTACTAGGCTTCCATGGATAGGAAACAGCTACAAAATATTTTATAAGCTTACCATCTTTTCCTAACTTCATGATAGGCAGCTGATAAGGAAGAATACAGTCTCTTCTCACCTTAAAATGAAGTTTAGCAAAACACACTCTTTCCATATTAGCAGTTTGGGCATCCATATTTATAGGATTTCCTAATGAGCTTGCTAGGAAGCTTAAACCTTCAATCATTCATAATTTGAGAGGAACATTATGAAAATTAACCCATAATGGAATAACATCAACATTACCTGAATTGAAGTCAAAACTAGGTCTCCAACGTTGAATGAACATCGATTGTCTATTGATGTGTCATGGACCTTGCTTCAAAATTTTATGAATGTTGCTTTTGGTGGAAAATTTGAAGAGGAAGGAGTCATCATCTCGAAGCATTACTTTCTCTAATCCTTTTTTCCCCCACCCTGCCAAATCGCATGCTTGCACCACTGGAAAAGCTAAACGCTTATTCTAGAAAACGCCCACCATTACAGATGCCCATAACTTGCTCCTTCTTTGAGGAGTTCCATTGGATGAGTCAGGATACCATCCTTCATTTCATTTGGAAAATATCATAGCTCTACTCTATTACATTGTAATTGAGGATTAGATTTCCATGCTCCAATATTGTGTTTAACATTCATTGGAGCCTCCTTTATGCTACCAGACCCTAACTTCGTCGCACTTGGCAATGTTGGCTGGGAAGTTCTCTAAGGACAGATTAAAGGGAGTTAAAACTCCCTCATTGTCCATCGTAGTTTCCAAACACTGAAATCGCTATTCCAGGTTGATGGTTTTGCGTGCGGAATTCTTCAAAAAAGATGCTTAAGAAACTTAGTCACCATTACTTTGATTATTTTCTTTTTTATATGTTATTTTCTTTCCTTAATTTTTAATTCCTTCGTTATGTGCTTGATGTGGTGTTGATTACAAGTTTTGCTAGCCTACTGACATAAAGGGAGGGCACTAAACCCTTATAAGACCATACAACACTTATGAACGATATTTCTTTATATTATTAGGCTATAAAATTTAGGAGAGATATAAGGATCTATTGAGGAATTTTTTGTACAGTAGTTACCTACTTTAGTTCAATTTTAGACATTCTACAATGATTTGAAGTTAGCTATAAAGTAGATAATTGATATAGTAGCTGAAGGAGCCTTGTCTTACAAAAAATCTAGAAGCTGCTCTACAGTTGATTATAGAGACGACAAAGAATTATTACCAATGGTAATCAAGAAAAACATGGGTGTTAACTTAGAAGGTATACAAAATGAGGATGCATTGACCACTCTAGTAGCTTAGTTGGAGGCTTTCAATGGAAAAAAATTATAACCTAACTGAAACAATAAAACTTACACAACATTGTATTACTATTAGTGTGAAGGTAAAGCATACAGTGACAATCGCCAAATTAGGAATCCTTTTTCTATGCAAACTTAACAAGTTGGTTACTGGGAGAGCTACCAACAACTTCAAACCAACCCTTATAGTAACAATTTAAATCTAGAGTGGGGGGATCAACCAAAGTTCTTATGGAGTATTCAGATAACTCAAGGGCCAACTCCACTCAATATTAGTAACAACAATAATATGAGGAGAAATTGATTCTGTAGGACTTAATGATGAATTTTATGTCCATCTCTAAGGCTTGATTTCAAATCAAAAGTCTTCAATTTATAACATAGAAAAATAGATTTATTACCTAGAAAATTTGTTAATTGAGAGACGTTAAGGGTCATTGGCTAATAATAAAGTGCAAGATTCTATGGAATATGAGAAAATAGACACGTTGATGGATGAAAAGTTAACAAATGGTAAGGAAAAGGAAGCTAAAAGAGAAGGATGTTGTTAAGGAAAAAGAATAAAAGAACAACAAGGAGAATTTTAATATATCTAAAGAGAAAAACGATTGTTTCTCTTATGGTGATCCTTAATATTTTCTTAATATGATATATTCTAGTCTATGATCTTTTTTAGGCTATCATCAAGTAAGATGGGGGATGCTGAAGGAGAACCAAAAGGCATGGATGGGAATAATCTCAAACACATAGAAAATCCTAAATTGGGAGGTTTCAAGTCCTCTAATCTGCCTCCTTAACCTTAGAGTTTAACTAAATAACTTTAAATAAGCACTTATTAAGAGGCATCCTAATTCTTTACTCTTATGAACTTCATTTTCATTTAATAATAGGGTCCTTATTTATTAGGTGTTTATTTTTAATTTAGTTTTACACGTTTATTTTTTACTTGTTTTCTTTTTCATTATATATTTTTCGTTATTTGTTTACTTTTTGTGTAGGTCCCTAGTCTTAATTATCAATGCAAATGAAAGGAAAGCAAAGAATAAGGCTTAATAAATTTCTCTCGATCTTAATAACTTAATCTTTCTCCACATTTTGCATATTTTCATTTATTTATTTTTTGTGTTATATATGCATACATCAAGGATAATATATAAATTAAATATGTTGGAGTGATTACCTTAAGTTTTAGTTTATTTATAAGCATTCAATCCAATTGCAATTAGCTTGGTAAGTGAAAATTATAAAGAATTAAGCAAGGAGATTGAGGTAATTGATTTGATATATTATAAGTGATAATGTCTTGTGAGTTGATTGCCTTAGGTTAATAGATATGATCATTGATGAGTAGTATTGTTAAAACGTGATTGAACAGTTTTAAGAAGGATGCTTAGATTAAACGATGAGTCGACATATGATTGTTTTCACATTTTTATTTTCAAGTTTGGGTTCTTTAGTGGATGATTACTCTATATTCATTATGAATTGTGCAAAAAAAATTGAATAAAGTTAAGGACTAATAAATTCTACTATATTGATTTTGATTTAAGTAATAGGCAACCTCGCATAAAAATATTAAGATGACTTTATAGCCAAGAAAATCATGCCTGATATAATATATTAAAAAATTTAAAATAAAATTGCATTAGTTTGTTCTTATTATGATATTTGATATACTTCTTATATTATACTTTTACTTTTTCACTATCCACTTTATATATGAGAGAAATTTGTTTTATTAAGTTGAATTTGAAAAATTATTTAGTTAGGTTGATATTGAATTATGAGTTAGAGTAATTGTCTAGATATCTAAGTGGTTAATTAATGGGATGATTAAACAAATAATGATGATAGCTAACTATTTTGATGGAATTATTAAACTTTTATATAATCTACCTTACTTAGGTTGACATCTGTTAACATTGATTTGTTTGAGTATAAGAAAAAAACTTAAGTGTGGGAGTATTTGATGAGAATAAAATATATCTCTATTTCACTAGGTGTTTTACTATGTTTTTCATATAAGTTAACTTGGTTTAATTGATTTGTATTATGCTTTAAGTGATTCTTCAAGATTTTTGACTTAGAATGAGTTGTACTAAGATTTGGAGAACATTTTAAGTGAAAATATGAAAAAAAACACAATTCTTAGTTGAACATGACCGTTGATAAGAAGGAAGAAAATGGAAGTATTTAGAGCAAAATGAAGATATTTAGGCAATATTAGACAACTTTGATAATACTTCTTAAATTAGTAATAGCTTTCATTTTACCTCTTATTGAAATGATTAAAGTTGCTAATGAAAATCTAAGAAATAAATATAGAACTTTCATATTTAGATTTTTGAGAGATTCGAATAGCATTAATATCAAGCATAGTCTGAGAACTAAGCATATCTTAGTGTGTAAAGAAGTGAAACTAGGCTAAAAGATCCACGTTTTAAGGTCATATCCACTGTAGAGAAATAGCGTCAACCCTTTTCTAAAGATCTCCAAAATCCTAGTTTTTGAGTATTTTTAACTTTTTCATAAATTTTCATTCGAGAAGTAGGTTTGTTTGCCAACGGAGAGAAAAACAACCTAAAGGAGCATAAAGTAGTCCATTCAAGAAAAAAAAATCAAAATAATCTTAACAACTCAAAAGTCACATCAAAATATTGAGATCAACCCTAAAACTTTCCTATTTCTGATTTCTTTTGTTTCTTTGATGTGTTTATTAATTTAAATATGATAAGTGGTTAATTATTTCATATTTTTAGATAGGAGGGAAACCTAGTATTTTCTTTTATATGAATTGAATTGATTTTATTTATGAATGAGATTTATATATGTGAATTATCTTTGATTAATATTAACAAAGATTTAATCATGCTACTAAATTGATATGATCTAAATAGACTTGTGGAAAATTCGAGATACCCTACTTATGAATTAAATATGATTCCTAGGTTAAATATGGTGCTTTAGATAGACTTACATGATTTTTATGATGTCAATGAGACCTTGAATGCAATTTTATAGAATTGAATACATTTAAAAGGGTGTTTCTTCGTAGATATACAGGTTAACTAACTAGAGGATCTATGGTTATAGCTAAAGAAGTGCATAAATCATGAATGCAATGATAATAATACTATAGTATTTTTTCATCTAGATTACATTCAGATATGTTTCTCTTGATTGTGTAATTTGTTTTACCTCGTGTTTACTCTACCTAGGTTTAGATTTAGGTTTAGGTTAATTATTAATCATCAAAAACCATATCTCTTTATTTGATTAACTAGTTAATAGTAGGAGAGTTTACTATATTACTATTTACTTTCATATGGGATCGATACTCTATTCTCAAATGTATTACTACCAAATTATAGGTGGAACTACATTAGGTTATGAGTAAAATATTTGATAGAGAAAACTAGTAAACAAGACGAAAAGTTTTTAAATGAATTATTAATTTTAAATATTAAATTTTGGTTATTTATTTTTAATAGTAGCTAATAGTTTTATATCTTATTATAGTTATTTTATTTTATGTTATATATTTTTTGAGTTTGTTTTTTCAACATATTTAAGCCTAAAGAGGAAATTTAAAGATCATTAGAATTGAAAGATTCAAAGAAGAGGATGATAGAAAGTTTAAAAATTAGGTGTATGTTGAGCTTAATTATTGAATAAGACCCAAAGCATGACCTTTTGCCAGACTATGTCTACATGTATGGTAGAATAAAAGATCCATGGTTTAGAATATGCCTATGTCTCAGATTATTCCTCTACTTGAGTTTCCAAAACACTCTATGACTTGAAGATATTTCCATGTCCTAAACTGTTTCTAAAGGTTATATAGGATACTAGGATCTACAACTTAGTACACATCGGTGCCCTAACTTGTATCTATATAAAACTTTTTATAGGAGGATCTATGGCCTAAGCCATACCCACACCTTAGGCTATGTCTTTAATAATTTGGCTATAGAAGAATTCAAGGGCTATACCACAATATCATAGGTCATGTCCTTAAGTTTTTGAAACTCATAGGATGTACTAAATACCCCATCAAGTATTAAGAAAGCTTTGCTCAACGTAGATTCAAATAAGGAACTTAAATCTAATGAACTCACTATTTAGTTTTAAAAAATACATGGAGCTTTATAGTTCAACAGTTACAAATACAATCCTATAATTCTTCTCCAAAGGGAAAATATTAAGTAAGCTCAATAAAATATATCTATCTCATTCCTAAAGTTCCAAATCCATTAGGCTTACCTAATGATAGACTAATATCTTATTATAGTATGATCTACAAATTTATTTTCAAAGTTTTTGGCTTCAAGGCCTAAAATTGATACTAAAAAATTTGGTGAACCCTTATTAAGGAGCAGATCCATGAGAGGAGGAAAGAAATTAAGAGATATGCTTTGAATATACCTTCCATAAGGCCTTTTAACTCCATAAGCTAGATTTTTATCTTTTGTATTATATTAGCTTTCAGCTTTCCATCTTAACACCTTAAATAGCTATATCAATGTATCTCTGAAGTTTCATATAGAATTCTCATTAATGGGGAGCCAACAAACATATTCAAGGGAGCTAAGCGATTATAATAGGGTGACCTTTAATCACCTTACATGTTTAGTCTTTACGTAGAGGCCCTAACCTATATGATAGCAAGGAATATTGAGAAAGAAAAATGGCTTTAGATGTCACCATAAATATGAACAAATCAAATATTCAAAGGAGCTAAGGGATTGCAATAACCCTTTATCACCCTACTTATTTACTTTTTGCATAGAGGCCCTGACCTATATGATAGCAAGGAATATTAAGAAAGAAAGAAGCTTCAAATACCAATATAAGTATGAGTAAACCAAAATATTCATCCTCTCCTTTATAGATGACTTATTGTTAGTTTATGGTGCAAATCAAGATCAATCTAAGTTTTTATACAATTCTTATAAGAATTTAAGAAGCTATCAAGCCTCATAATCAACACTCATCATAACGACTTTTATTTTTCCTTAGGATATTAAACAATAGCTAAGTATCTAGCCTAAAATTAGGCTTTAAAAGTGATTGATTCCCTTTTAAACATCTTCCATTCACCACTAAAAGAATCTCCTCTATAGTCCCTATTTGATTCCATTCTAAAGAGGCTTAGATAATGGAACGATAAGTTTTTATCTTATATAGGCAAGCGATAATTGATAACCTTCATTCTCAATAACTAATATATCTAATGGAGCTTAAACTTGTCTCTGCCTATAAACATTATCAATGTAATGGATAGAGTGCTCAAAAACTTCCTATAGAATAGTAAAGGAGATATAACAACAAGAGTTAATTTCAAATGGGTAGATTTAGTCCTACCTAAGGATAAGGGTGGCTTGAGAATCAAATATAAAAAGGACATGAATAGGATGTTACTATCTAAAAGGATATGAAAACTCCATATAGATAAGGATACCTAGTAGGTTAAGTGAATGCATTTAAACTTCCTCAAGGGTGAGAACTTCTAGAATATCAAGTCTAAAACCAACAATTCTTAGAATCTTAGACATATATTGAATATAAGGGAGCATGTTAAAACTTTCTTTAAATGCAGAATTGGTAATGGAAAGAATACATAGTTTTGGTTCAACAATTGGCATCAATTTAGACCATTATAAAAGCTATCGGGATATTGCTCATTAAAGACTATTATACTAAGTATTTATTTAGATGAGCTTATATCAATAAAGCTTTTATCAGTAGAACTTTTTTCAGAAGAACTTTTCTAAGAAATCAGTTGACTGTTTGACTGTCAATTAAGAGTTTCGTATAGTAGACTGTTTGACAACATAAAAATAAAAAGTACTTCTATTAATTTTAACTATATTTTATTTTGTAATAAAAACTATTTATTCATATAAATAGTATTTAAAGTATATTAAACAATATACAAAGCATAATATGTTAATTATTATATAATTTTAAACTATATGAAACATAAATGAAAAATATCTAATCAAATCTTTTATATGAATTATAACAAAAGTAAAATTAATATAAAAAATAAATATTAAAACATATAAAAAGCTAAATAATATTATATAAATCCTAAATTAAACGTGAAGATGAGTTTGTAGATATTGTGAAAATTATGTGTAAAACATAAGAGTAAAAGGGACTAAAAAATAAACTCATTAATTGATCTAAAAAATCTACTTAAAAAAGTAATTTTTTGAAAAGCTCCAAATTTGAGGTTTTTAAAAGTTATATTTTGACTACCAAAAAAGTTATACCTACTAAAAAAGTAATTTTCTATTTTATAGCCAAACAATCATTAAAAAAAAAAGCTTTTGTTGGGAAAAAAAGTGTCATTTACTCTCTGAGTCAAACAAGCCTTAAACATTAGTATAGTTAAAATAATACTTGATTTTGCCCTAACAATTGGCATCAATTTAGACGCCAGTAAAAGCTAGTAGAATACTATTCATTAAAGAATATTCTATTAAATAGTATCAGCGTGAAGGTAGTGACTAAAGGAGGGTTCTGGGGTTGGTCAATTTATCGTTCAAATGATTCTCAACTATCATCCAAAACTTACTTGCTTATAATAAAGTTTGAATACACCTTTATATGGCTAAGGCACCACTCCTCATCATTCACCAGTTAATCTTAGACGGAGGCTGTAACATATACTCATTAACCAGTGCCATACAAATCTTCCTAAAACTTCTTTTATACTCTATTTATCAGTCCGAAGGAGATTAAGAACCAAAGAAAATTTTAACTATAGCTTAATAAACAACCATCTCTACTTTCTATTACAATCAAGAAAATGAAATCGTAGACCATTTATTCCTTAACTACCAATTTTTCTCAAGATTATGAGGTAAGATCTTAGGTTTATCTAAGCAGTGATGATGGAATATCATAATGGCATGTGTTTACAGTTTAAAAGGTCCCAAAAAAGAAGATTTAAAAGCCTATAGAATAACTTTTAGTTGCATTTATTTGAAAACTCTATAAGACCTGCTTATTTTCATTTATGTCTTTGGTTTTATTTTTAAATTTAGTAAAAGAAAACTTTTTTTTTGAGTTTTTGGTTTTGGCCTTTTCTTATTATCAAGATTTATGAAAATTACAAAAAGAGATTTTTTAAATTTAAAATTATAAATCATTTAATTAATAAAATAATTATTAATGAAAATGAAATTTATTAATAATTCATTCAGTTTTTCTAATTAAATCAAACAAAATTAATTTCATGATTATTAATAAAATAATTAAATTTAAAATATCATCAAAATCTATAAATTTCAAATAAAATAATTAATTTTTAAATTATTTTTTTATTTTAGTCTCTTATATAATATATATTAATAGATTATCAATAAAAATAAAATAATTTTTGTTGATAATTTCTTAATAAATATTATATAAGTGATTAAAAATAATTTATCTTTAAGTTTTATTTAATATGTAATTATAATCATATATAACTACATTTATATATGTAATTGTCATCAAGAATATAGATATCTATATTAACAATTAAAGGTGTTTTTATTTTTATTTAAAAGAGACAACTAAGAACTATAAAAGAAGTGAAGCCAAGATGAACACTTATTTTTTAGAGAACAAATCTATTGAGTCAAATATTGAAGAAAGTATGAATACACTAATAGCATTTTAATTTAAATTAAAACGTATTCTTACAAATTGTAATTGTAAATGGATAGGTGATATTGAAATATTAATTCTGATTCTGACTAATTAGCTATCTTAATAAAAAAATATTCTATTAATCTTTAATGATAAAGTGATGAATTTATTTGATACGATTATTTTATAAAACATAAAAGGTTACTGTTCGATCTATAAAATTATTACAAAAATGGACAAGACCATAGAAATGTTAAGAATCATAAGCTGAGTTAGATAAAAATTATATTGTTAATAAATAATTACATGCTAGAAAGGACGCGGGACAAATCTTTCCTTACCTTACCTGCCAGAATAAACATATTATTGCATTTTTTCTAAATAAACAAATAAATGAATAGATAAAGACATAAGTAGACTGCAAGATCAGATGACCACACCCAAGCGCAAAATGGGCCCATATTAACAGAATTATTACCCCATCTCTCATTGTGCTCTGCCTCTGTGTGGTTTCTGTCACCTTTTACGAGTGCACTGAATTGAGGAAGCAAAAAAACACACGGCAGACTCAACCTTCTTCTTCTTCTTTCTGATTAACTGCAGAGAGATTTCTTTATTCGGTAGCCCAAATATTATCATCTTCATCATTCTCGACTGTTTTATGTTTTCTTCTTACCCTGTTTTCCGTTTCCTTTTGTCTTTTTTGTGAATTTCTTTGTTTGGTCTTATTCCTACCCGTTTGACGATTAGATCTATGCCAGTTTTAGCTTAAACTATACTGATTTAGCTATTCAAGTTATCAATCTTCAAAGTTTTATCTTCGTAAATCACCATCATCTGTCTCTGCATGCAATTAGCTCCTTGGCGGCTCTTATGAATTTTTCTCGTTTTCTGGGTTCCAATATAGAGGGAAAGCTGTCAAACTTTACTCCCTAAAATCAGAAACCAATTTCTGCTTTCAGTTTTGTAAGTTGAACTTTCTGTGTCTTAGAAGCATTTGGGCATGATGAGATTTGGATGTCGTGTACTTGTTGATCGTTTTTACCCTACCCATCCAAATCAGGATTATGGTTCACCTTTTGGTAAAATTAAATGATATAGCTTAAATTAGTAACATTTTTGTTTATCTAATTCTGGTATTTTTCTAGTTTTTTCTAATTAAAATTTTGTTTATCTAATTCTGGTATTTTTCTAGTTTTTTCTAATTAAAATATCCGAAAGTGCGACGAAGCTACCAGTTCTCTAGACAGCTTATAGCGCGCCCCACTTTTATTGGAGGTTTATTTGCACTATTGTCTGAATCCCTTGTCTATCGGGCCTTCCTTTGGGTGCCTGGTTATCGCTGATTCGTTGGAACTTGGTACCCAAAAATTGAATACCCTCTTATCTTTCACTCAAGTTTCGCAAAAGCAAACTTGTTGAGGCCAGTATCTACATATGTATTTGATTAATACAGGGTTAATGGGTAATATGCATTAGCTTCTTGATATATTTTCAGTGGCATGTCTTTGGTTTGTTGGTATTGTGCTGTGTCCTATTCGGTTGTTACCCTTTTTTCTCCTCAGTTTTTCACTTCTCTGTTGTACCTCTGGTTTTTATGGCATTGATGAATCTTTATTTCTTGTTCGTTTATAACATTAAAAAGGCCGCTATTAGCTGCCTCTATTGCATCACTGAATATCTTGCCAAGTTCAGTTATTTCAATTATTTTGCTTTCTTTCGCTCCAACTCTGTTATCATTTTCTGTGGCTACAGCTCCTGAAGTGCGAAGCATGAGAATGGCTGAATAATGACTGGCTGGGGTGTAGATTAGCAAAATCATCCTTTTCTCGAGCTGAAATCAGTTGATCTACTAATGCCGGATCAAATGGGAATTTTTGAAGAAATGGGATTTTGCGCCAACTTTGACATGATCTCTGCTTCTCTTGGTCAAGGAGAGCTGGCTCCAGAACCTGAACAATTTGCAACAATGGAGGAGGATTACATTGATGAAGAGATGGATATTGATGAACTTGAGAGGCGGATGTGGAGAGACAGAATGCTTTTAAGAAGGCTTAAAGAACAGAATAAGAGTAAGGAAGGTGTTGATAATGCAAAGCAGCGTCAGTCTCAGGAGCAAGCTCGGAGGAAGAAGATGTCAAGGGCACAAGATGGCATCTTAAAGTATATGCTGAAGATGATGGAAGTTTGCAAAGCTCAAGGTTTTGTATACGGGATCATTCTTGAGAAGGGGAAGCCAGTGACCGGAGCATCGGACAATCTTCGGGCTTGGTGGAAGGAAAAGGTCAGATTTGATCGAAATGGACCTGCTGCAATTGCCAAGTATCAAGCTGATCATTCTATCCTTGGAAAGACTGATGAATGTGGTGTAATGGCATCCACACCTCACACTTTGCACGAGCTCCAAGACACAACTCTTGGCTCGCTTCTATCAGCATTGATGCAGCATTGTGATCCACCTCAGAGGCGTTTCCCATTGGAAAAGGGCGTTCCTCCACCATGGTGGCCCACAGGTACTGAGGAATGGTGGCCTCAACTGGGTCTGCACAAAGATCAGGGTCCTCCTCCGTACAAGAAGCCTCATGATCTGAATAAAGCTAGGAAGGTCAGTGTTCTAACAGCAGTTATTAAACACATGTCCCCTGACATTGCCAAGATCTGCAAGCTTGTCCGTCAGTCTAAATGCTTGCAGGATAAGATGACTGCCAAAGAGAGCGCCACTTGGTTGGCAATAATTAATCAGGAAGAAGCATTGTCCAGAAAACTATATCCAGATAGTTGCCAGCCTGTCTCTACCGGTGAAAGTGGCTCTTTCATCATTGGTGATGCCAGTGATTATGATGTTGACATGGCGGATGATGAACCAACTCCTGAAGTGGAAGAGGATATGAAAGCTCGTAACATCGATGTCTTTGATATGGGTGCAGCAGCTGTACAAAATGATAGATTGATGGTGGCACCAATGGCTTCACATATCAAGGGAGAAGTAGTTGAAACAGACTCGGATTTCATTAAGAAACGGAAGCAGACAGCTAATGAGCCACAAGTCATGATGGATCATAAGTTCTACATTTGTGAGTTCCCGCAATGCCCCCACAGTGACTATCGGCTGGGGTTTCTGGACAGGATTGCAAGAAATAATCATGAAAGGAACTGTCATTATAGAACTGATAGTTGTCAAGGTTTTGGATTGTCAAATTTCCAAATTAGTGAGGACGAACCAGCAATCTGTTCTCTACCATTTTCTCAAGCTAGGCAAGCAACTCAACCAGTGAACCAGACAGCTGGAATCAATCTTTCGGGTCTTGGACTTCCAGATGATGGGCAAAAAGTGATATCTGATCTCCTCTCCCTTTATGATACAAATGTTGAGCAAGACAAGAACTTGAACCCTGGAACTGTTAATGTTATCGGAGATGAAAATCAGAAGTTTAAATTTCAGCTGGATGACAGCTTCTATGGCCTACTTGGGAACAACACGAGCGATGAAACTAACATGCCAATTAAGAGAACAGTGTTTACATCAAGTGATGTTCGCTTTGATCTAGGATTTGAAGCCAACATCAACGACAGTTTTACCGACTTTGGATATTTCAATCCGGCATCAGTTGAGAGTTCAGTGGATCCAGTTCCAAAGCATGATACGTCATTGTGGTACCTCTGATAAAAGAAAAATAATTATGTCAAACATCTTTATGTTTCTTTTGGTTTCTGATACGTAAAGGTGAAAAGGCGGCGTCCACTCTGGGAAGTAGATAACTATTGACAGGTATGATAATAGATGTCTTGAGTGTATGCTTTGGAATCTCATCTTGATCTATAGGGTAGGATGTGTATTAAATAAAAGACTTAGCCTTCTGCATTTACATTTCCTCATCATGTAGCTAAAATGCATGTAGAATTGTTGTATCGATATATGTTAGCTTCTTAAATCTTCCACTTTCTTGATGCTGAAAAACATTTTCTTCTTTCCTTGAAAATAATTCTACGCTCTATAATTTGCGAGTAACAAATTGACGCGGATTGTTTGATGTTAAAGGAAAACAATCTTAAGATGAATAATCCTTTAATTATAATTTGGAGGTCACATCCATCTAATATTGTTGGTTCACTACCTATCAGATTGAGGCCTGGAGAAAACAGAAATGTTCTAGCACTTTTTTTGTTTTCTAGGTTGTCTTTTGTTTCGTATCAGTTGCACCAGGTGCGCAAATTCAGCTGGGCCCCATTATGTTTTGGGGGAAAGAAAAATGGAACCAGATTAAAAGGTATATATTATTTTAATTCAAGGAATTCCTTATCTTTCATAGTTCTATCTGATGATAACTTATGAAAAGGTCTCGTATCAACAGAGACCAACATTGGCTAAATATGGTAAATTCTAGAGGCCAATACGTGAGATTTGCAATAAATGAGATTATACTGAGCTTACGGGACTAGAAATAGGACAATCAACTAAGAAATCAGGAAATAGGGAGGGAGTAGAAATAAATCCTGATGATTTTATCCAATTGAGCAATCAGGAGACAGAAGCAATGGCAAACTCAAGTTTAATTGCCAACTCCATGGATAAATCATGATGATTTTATCCAATCATGGAGGAGTTTTTTTTGCGGATTCACCTCCTCTTGACCAGAAATCAAAGAAGCATAAGGAAGTAGAGATAAGACTTGAAGATTATAGACAATTAAGTAATCAGGAGACGAGCAATAGATAAGTTGAACTCCATAAAGATTAGTCCCCAATTACTAATATCCCCAAAGATCAAGGTCAAGAGGAAAAAGTGGTAGAATGTTTAGCTTTACAGGGTTTTAAGTAGGACAAAAAGACCAAGTTCAAGAAGGAAGAATAAAGAAAAAGGTTGAAGGAGCCTTATTCATTCTTAATGTCCATCCTCACATGGAATGTAAGAAGAAACAATAGATGCTAAGGAATTCCTTATTGGAAATAAAGCCTTAATAAGTCTTTCGGAAACAAAACTAGAGGAAGATAAGTGCAAGAAGCTACATTTATTGGAGAATCATTAGAATATCATCTCTGATAATCAATTTCACCACCATGACAGTATAGTCATTGAATTTGACTCAAACATAATTGAAGATTCTCCACTGGAATCCTCTAATCAAGTTATACATCTCTCAGTACTTTAGTTCATGAAAAACTTAATTTTTTAATTACCTTTATCTATCGATCCAATTATGTATTTCAAATGAATGTGCTTTAGGCAAAACTATAAAGCTACCACTCCTCTATTGATTCTTCTTGGCTAATCCTAGGAGATTTTAATAACATATTGCATACTTTAAAAGTAGCTAGGAATAGATGCTTGATGAACTTCAGTAAAGACCTTAGGTAAGCAAATTAAAGTTACTGACTTACAGTTTGAGGGTTATTTATACATATGGTGCAACACAGAAAGTAGAAATTTGCATATAAAAAATATATAGAGCTCTTATCGATAAGGCATGTTTAGTAAAGCTATTAGAGAGTAATGCTACCTTTAGCAATATATTATTCTCAGACTATTATCCAATACTCATCCATAATTTCACTCAAAGGCAACCAAGAAAAGCTCCTTTTAGTTTTAATAATTATTTGATAGAGGTTAAAGGGTTTGAAGAAGCTATTATAATTGGTCTTTCCTCAACTTTTCATTGTCACAAAGCTTACATCTATATGAGAAAGTTATAAATGGTGAAACAGGATCACAATTAGCTAAACCAGGTAAGAATATACAATATCCAAGCTCCCTTAAAGTTTTCATATCTAGTATATATTACAAAACTCTTCACAAGATTATTTGCCAAACTTATTACTTCAAAACTTAAGTCTATTCTAAAACCTCTCATTAGTGTCTTCCAAAGAGCCTTTTATTAGTATAGGAAAATTGATTGGAGACAATATACTTTTGGATCAAGAATTTTTTAAAGGTTATGGTAGGGAAAATCCAATAAAAATTATGCAATCAATGAATCTTTTCACAAAGCTTTTGACTTAATTCATTAAAACTACATTTTTCACTTACTAAAGGTATTTGGATTCCTAAAAATCTTCATCAACTAGATTAATCAATGTTTTTCCACCACTATTTATGTAATCTTAGTTAATGGTGGTGAACCTGCCAACTCGTTTAGGGGAAAAAGGTTGAGACAAGTTGATCCTATCTACTTTACCTATTCATTTTATGTATGGAATCATTTAAGAAGTTGATAGACCATTCAATTAGGCAAGCCAACTTCAAATTCCACTCTGCATGCAAAGATGGCTTGATCATGCTCTCAAGAGTTGAGGACAAATCAATATGAATAGTTATGCCTACTTTGCACACTTTCAAATTTCTCTCTGGAATAACCATCAATAGAAGTAAGAGTTACCTAATAGTCTCTGCATGTGAAAAATACATAGATTCTTAGTTAACCTCAATCTCAAATATACAGCTCAAGGATCCTCCATTTACCTCTTTAGGATTACCAATCATAACCAAAAGATTAACCTTCATAGACTGCTAACCTTTACAGGATAAAATTTAGAGGAGAATAAGCAAATGGTGCAATATATCTATCTTAGTTGTTGGAAGGGTTACAATTTACTAACTCCATTCTTTATTCCTTACACACCTACTAGTCATCATATATATATTTCTCTCTAAAGAGCCAATTAAAACTATAAAGATGTTAAAGAGCTTCCTATGGCCTGGTGACTTGAATAAGAAGTAATTTCCCAAAGTCAAATGGTCAGATATTTCTTGAGCAAGGAAAGTAGGTGGTCTAGGCATTATTCCAGTATCTTTATCTAAAAAATCATTATGAGAAGAAGAATTTGGAGTATTATCACTATCAAAGAGGCTCTTTAGGTCTTATAGAAATATATTTACTTTCTAAAAGGTAGGATCATATATAAATTTTACAACAAAATCACTACCTCCTAGTTTGTAACACAATTACTTAAAATGAGGGAGCTACTATACTAAAACATTACTTGCATGACTGAAAAGGAAAAAATGTATCTTTATAGTTTGATAAATGGAGTAAGTCCTGTCCTTTATTCAACACCAACTTACTTCCAACTTTAGAACATATATTCTCTAAATCCTTGTATCTAAAGCTGCTTAATAAATAGGAGTGATTGGGTTAATAATTCATCCTTATTCATGAAGCTCATCCTAGATTAAAGGCCTAGATGAAGTGAGGAAGACTCTTATCATCGGTTAAAGAATTCTTCTAAAAGGTTCACCAATGCCCTATGTATTTATACTTTAACTATATAAAATAACATGGTATGGAAATATTTAGTGCAACAATGCCCTCCTTAAAGTCTCTTTCCTTATATGGCTTGTTTATAAGCAAAAATTGGGAACTCCAAATAGATTGAGTTTCCATAACTCTTCTTAGCTATATTGTCTCTATCATGAAACATGCATACATACGGAACAAAATACAATCTCTTTGCAAAGTTATAAAAACTAGCCTCTCTTACACACCAATATTTTTAGGAAACTAGAACGAGGAAGGAGAATGTCTAGTGGTGATAAAAAATCTATATCATTGCATTTGGAAACACTATGTACTCTATCCGGAAGAAAAGGAATTTTAAGTTATTCTAGGGAAGAGAAAAAAACTAGGGACTAAGTGAAACTTAAGCTAATTTCATGGATTAGGGAACAATTGCTGGTGAACTAACTTTATAATATATAAATACTTGAAATAACTTCCTCTTTGAAACTTTAGAAACATTGAATTACCAACAAATAGATTAAGTAGTGTCCTTACTCTAATCAACCTCTAATTGTCAAAGTGGCCAATCGAATACCTTTAAAGATAGATCTCCTCACTAGAGTATAACATTGATTCTTGTACTTAAGTTTTTGTCTACATGTATATCATTATATTATAACTTGGCTTCACTTATAAATTTTTAAGCTTGTAAAGCTCTATTTCTATTTATGAAATTTATTCTTTCTTTAATTACCAAAATAATTCTTTTATCCTTTTTGACTTTTTGTGACTAGTAGGAGATGACCATATATATATATATATATATAAATATATGGTAGAACAAGCTTGACAAAATGAAGCTTCTACTTATTTTGTTTAGCATGTAAGGTTTCCATATTAATCAAATTTAATTTAAATATAAATACATAAATATGAATTATTTAAAAATAGGAAAAGTTTAAAAAATGAATTGGAGAGAATTAGACCATTGGCCTAGTTTTCTCCTCCTTCTCACTACACTCGAGCCTCCTATGACTATCTTAGCCTTGCTTTTTAACCATTATTGCTTCATCTTATTGCATACACATTACACTTGATTTCCCTTTTTTTTTTTAATCCTTGCCCTTATCTTTCTATTTCTTTCAGCACTAACCAATCTAAATCAAGTTCTTTTCCTTTAAAGTGACTCAACCTTCATTTTGATTTCCTACTTTGTGTTAATTTTTGACAGTTTATTGTTAGAGTTAAACCATTAATCAAAACTATGATTGTCCCTCCCACTCCAAAGGCAGGTTCTTTGTGACAAATGGTGCATGCTTTTCCATCCAAGCTACCTGAACTTAGTAACCCTATCATATACAAGGTAAACCTATTTTCTTAAAGAATATTGGTCCTTGTAAGGCCTAAGTTACCCATTTGAGTCAATTTCCATCACATTCCTTTAGAATACTGGTCCTTGAAGGGCCTAAGTTACCTTGCTAACTACTTAGGCACACTACTTGCATTGAATGATAACACAACAAATCTCAAAAGTGTGGGATTTGTAAGAGTTTATATTGAAGTTTATGAAAAAAGGGAATTGCCTTACCTTACCAATAATGAAACTTAATAACAATGGGGATTTAGTTGAAGAAATGGTGAGGTTGTTATATAAATAGAGGCATCAAATGAAAAATACCATCAAAATTTGGATGCCTAAGAATATTGAAGCAAAAAAGTCAAATACAAGGGTGGAGGAAACCATTTAGTAAGAACAAAATAACTCTAATGCTACCAGAATCAATAATGCTAGCAATTCTGAGCACATCACAATATAAAAGGCAATTTATGGAGAAGAACTTGACTCACAATTTACTTACTAAGTAGCCTATAACCAAGGAGATTACTCTACCTAAATAAGGTAACTGAACCATCATGTAGTAATGAGGAGCCTATGGAGAACTTGATAGATGAACTAAAAGAAATGAGCATGATCCTAAGGCAAAGTGCCAACTTGAGGAATAGATGGATCCAGGGACTAGGAATCATAAATTAAAGAAGAGGAAAACCAAATTCAAAAACTCTTGATGTTATGCATTATATGAAATGTTCGAGGAATTAATTGTCCAAATAAATAGCTTGCTCTAAGGGACTTCTTGGTAACTAGAAAACCTTAATTTGTTGGTCTTATTAAGACCAAAATAAAGAAAGATAATTTCTTTAAAGTTATGAAATTATTGCATGCAGATTGGACCTCTTTAAGTAACCATTCCAAACACTTTAATGGTATAGTTATTATGTCTACTCATTTACATTTATCCACTTGACTTTGCTCAGATCAGCTTATTCCCTATAAATTCATACTTAAATCCAATAAAAGTCTTTTAGCCGTCTCTATGATCTATGCTGCCAATTAGGAGTATTGACATGTGCTTAATTGATTATACATTTACCCCATAACACTTAGTGATTAATGTTATAGAATGTTTAAGAAACTCACTTTGGTTCATATTTAGTTTTAGGTACAATTAGGAAGTATAAGATCCAAAGTGATTTAAAGGAACATTCTTTAAGCCATTCTCTTAATGTTCACACTCAATTGTCCTCGTGGAATAAGAAGGATATGGATTGGGGTGAAGATGGGATAAGAAAATCCAAGGGAATGAAACTTTCAAGATGATTTGGAAGATACACAACTGCGTATCAATTCGAAAGATAAATGTTTGACTTATATGACCATGTACCCAGCCGTATATAGTCACGAATTAGGGAGATTTCTTGCAATACATAGTTTGATACATGGTCGTGTATCAAATTGTATATCTCCCCAGAACCTTAACTTTTAATATAAATGACATTGAAGCTGCTAATAGAGTATGGATCGATTTTGAAGAAAATGAGGGGCAGAGCATGCACTCTTTGGAGACCCACAGAGAGTTAGGCTTCCTTATTCTGGTTCTAAGGTGAAATCGAAACCGAAGAACACTTATGAGAGTATCTTTATTGTGTATAGTTATTCTTTCTATCTCTATGGATTGTTTAAGTTATCCTTTGCTTAATTGATTTCAATATTCATGTATGGATAATTATTATTCTCATTCTCGTTAGATTGTTTATATATGAACCCATTTCTAGAATCTTGAATATAATACGTAATCATTGTCTTTTGATTCATTTATGGCAACTAAAGACATTGAATCATTAGGGATAACGTTACATAGTTTAAATGACTCCAACTTGTGTGGTTATTTCCTAGATTAATCTATTTTCCTTATTCATAATATGATTGTCCTATTAAATCTAAAGAGCTTATTCTAGGTTGTTTGAAGGCTAGGTTTAATTAAAGAGTTTGTTTTAATCAAACACCACTTAAGAGTAAACTGTGGTTAATAGAGCTTGTTATTAACCTATGATTAATGGTTACTAGAAGAGGTATGAGAATGACAAGAAAATGAAGTATGCTTATTCGTGTGTAGGTCGAGATTGAACCAAGAATTGGATTCCAAATCCATTCATTGTTTTAATCACTTTTTGACTGTTTTCCTTAATTTCTTTTTGTTAGTTTAATTTTACTTTATTTTTTATTCGAAATCAAACAAACCCCCCATAAGCTAAACAATAATTGTTTTTGTTACAAAAGTTTTAAGTTTTATACACACTCTTTGTGGGATCGATCTAAACTTATTACTGCTATAGTTTTAAGTTTAGTTATTTTATTTTGTGTTATGATACATTATCAATTTTGGCATCATTGCCGAGGAGTGTGGTGCTTTTTTCTGTTCTTGATTTTAATTGATGTTTTGTATATATCTATTTTTTAAGTTTTTACTTATATTTCTTGTTTTTTTAACATTTGTTTGTGTCTGTGTATATAAAAAAAGATACAACGAAGGAAGTATGTCACTGTTGGATATTATCGATGTCATTAGTGGAAATTTCCCCCATAACCAATATTCCCAATCCTATTGGAGCGATCATACAAACTTTAGTTATGGAGGGGATAGCCAACAAGACTATTTCCTAGATAAGCTACAGGACGCACAACAATTCCCATATTGACTAGAAGCCTCTTATTCCAACTCAAGTACATCTTTGGAAGACCTAGTTAAGATTATTGCTACTAATACTCTACAATTTTAATAGGATGTGATACAATTCCATCAAGATACAAGGTCTATAATCTAAAACTTGGTGAGCTAGGTGGGTTAGATTACAAAAGCTATCAACCACCAAGAATCACAAAGTAGAGAGACAACCATCTCAACCTGAGGTGAATCCAAGGGGTGTTAGTGCGGAAACCTTATTGAGTGGAAAGGACCTTCAGAATCTTGAGAGGACTACTCAATGTGTTGCTTGTCATGAAGAAGTTGAGAAGGAGCTGGAAGGAGAAAAGAATATATCATTTAGCTCGAAGGTGAGTAATGAGTCCTTAATTGTTGTTGAGACTAACCCTTCACCTTTACCTAGCAGGATAGAGAAATTAAACAAGGAGGAAAAGGGTAAAGAGATATTTTGAGAGTGTAGGGACTCAATAGAGATTAAGAGGTTAAGGATAGGGAAGACACTAATGAGTTGTCATCAACTTAAGCCCTATCCTGAAGAACCTCAAGTGGAGAAAGCACAAACCATGACACCTGAGATTATAATTTTTCAAGTGATGACGAAAGTGTGGAGTCGAGCTAACAATAATAAACAAAGGCACTTCTTAGGAGGCAACCTAAGGGAAATTTATTTCTTTTCATTTACATTTTCACATTTGTCAGGATTATAATGTGTGTTTTTAAGTTGTTTGTTTCTTATGCTCATGTGTGTTTTTAAGTTTGTTTCTTTCTTACGTGTTTTAAAGTTTTCAAATAAAAAGAGAGAGAATCAATCAATCAAGCAAGCAAACAATTTCTCTTTTTCTATTGCTTCTAAGACTATATTGTCATGATTAGAGAGTGAATTAAATAGAAAAATTCATGGCAACTTGAGCATGTTCTTTCACTCTTGTGATTGGTCAATGTATATTATCTTTAGAAGAGAAGTGACTAGTGGAAGCATAAGCTAGTGAGATTTTGAGCCTTTACAGACTGACAGTCTTATTATCTTTTGTTTATGTGTGATCTTCATAACATATACATCCTAGTTTTACTTTGATTTTTTTACTAAAGACCACATTTTTATCATATGCGTTAATATGAAAATGATATAGGTATTTTTTTTGTTTCATAAGATACATTAGCCAAATAACCTACTTATTGATACGAGTTTTCGATTTGTTAAACCCCCTTGAGCCTTATTTGCCTTTTCTTTTTGTGCTAACCATATTATATGCTTTTAACCTAACTAAATGTCTTACCCAAGCCTTAAAGCTAGTGGAGCATTTATTGATTATTGATGATTGTGGATGCACAAAAGTATAATTTAGGGGTATGCTTATACGCGAGTTATTTATAATTTATGGAATTCTATGTTAAGTCTTGTCAATGAATTCCAATGTTAATATAGCTTCTTTCAATATTTGTTTAAAAAAAAAAAGAAGAGAGAAAGAGAAAAGAAAAAGAAAATAAAAAAGAAAGAAAGAAAACTTTTAAAAATAGAAAGAAAGAAAAAAAGAAAATTATGTTTAAATAAAAGTATGAAGGAGGAAATGTTTTGCAAAGCTATTCATAATTAGTTTTCCTCCAAAAGTTTTATAGAATGGCTGATTTAAGTATGACGCATATAAGGTAGATGTTGTTTTGAAGGATCACCACTTATAATGTATTGTTTGTTATCAATTGTATGAGTGATTCCTTCTAATTGGTTATGCTTCAGGTGGTTTATACTGTGAAAGCTTGAATTTGAGTTGTGAAAAATAGTTTTTGCATTCATTATAACTGATATTTCTAGTTTTGAATGAATGTTAATTTTTTTGCTTAATGTTACATTAAGTGTTATTTTTGCTTCACTAGCTTTGATGGTTTTATGCTACATTACCCAAATACATCTCATCTTAACCTTTTCCCACATTACAACCTTAAAAAGTCATTTGATTCATAATGATGCATGTGAATCTTAGTGGTGGAGAAATGAAATGATACATAAATTCATGATCATGAAAGGTGTTTGAGTGGACCCATGAATTTGTCATATTTAAACATATTTTATCAAAGTTTACCTCTAGATTGCTCAATTTTTGAAGGGAATGATTGTTGATTGGTCATGAATAAAAGCACTGAATGTTTAGTTCTTGTTATGGTTTTGAAAGTTAATCTTTCTTTATGATTATATATTCTTAGAAAATATGGAAAAAGCGAAAGTGTTTTGGCTATGAATTTGATTATTATGTTTTATTTGAGGACGGTCAAAGGCTAAGTATGGGGGAATTTGATATATGCTTAATTAATTATAGATTTACTCCACAACACTTAGTGATTAATGCTATGAAATGTTTAAGAAAATCACTTTGGTTCATGTTTGGTTTTAGGTACAATTTCGAAGCATAAGAGCTAAAATGAGTTAAAAGCACATTCTTTGGGCCATCCTCTTGATGTTCACACTCAATTGTCCTTATAGAACAAGAAGGAGATGGATTGGGGTGAAGATGGGGCAAGAAAATCCAAGGGCATAAAGCTTTGAAAATGATCTAGAAGATACACAGTCGTGTATCTATTTACACAATCATGTATCCATTCGAAAAGCTAAATGTTTGACTTACACAGTTGGTTACACGATCTGTACCCAATCATGTATAGTCACAATTGGTGAGATTTATTGTCATACATAGTTTGATACACGACCGTGTATCAAAAAACAAATAAA
Source organism: Erythroxylum pedicellare (assembly GCA_027563575.1). Classification (NCBI taxonomy): domain Eukaryota; kingdom Viridiplantae; phylum Streptophyta; class Magnoliopsida; order Malpighiales; family Erythroxylaceae; genus Erythroxylum; species Erythroxylum pedicellare. The sequence goes on along the minus strand of JAOQMP010000169.1, from coordinate 142,304 downwards.
GGCTACACAAGACGAAAAACCAAAGGCTAAAGGGTGAGGGAATTTGAAAACAACAAGAGTTCCAAATTGTGTATCTCCCTAGAAAATGAGAGATAGTCTTTAGAGACCTATGGAGGGTTAGGCTTTCCCATTCTGGATATGAGGTGAAATTGAAGGCGAAGAACACTTATGGGCATATCTTCATTTTGTATAGTTATTCTTTCTCTCTTTGTGGATTGTTTAGGTTATTTTTTATACTGATTTGAGTATTCATGTATGGATAATTGTTATTCCCGTTCTCATTAGAAACATATATGAACCCATATATAGAATCTTGAATACAATTAATTTGTGGCAACTAAAGACTTTAAATCATTAGGGATAATGTTACATAGGTTAAATGAACCGAGCTTGTATGGTTATTTCCTAGATTAATCTATTTTCCTTATTCGCAATACGATTGTCCTATTAAATCTAGAGAGCTTGTTCTAGGTTGTTTGATGGTTAAGTTTAGTTAAAGATCTTGTTTTAATTAAACATGACCTACGGAAAAATCGAGGTTAATAGAGCTTGTTGTTAACCTAAGATTAATGGATGTTAGGAGAGGTATGAGAATAACATAATAATAAAATATGCTTATTCTTGTGTAGGTCAAGATGGAACTAAGAATCAAATTCCAAATCCATTCATCATTTTTTTTGACTTTTTGACTGTTTTCCTTAATTTTCTATTGTTATTTTAATTTTACTTTATTTTTTATTCAAAACCAAACCAACCCATGCTGCCCCCTCCCGAAAAAAAACCTAAACACTAATTATTTTCATTACAAAAGCTTTACACACACTCTTTGTGGAATCGACTTAGACCTATCCCTAGACTTATTTTGTATAGTGTTATGACACGCTGCCAAGTATCATAGAGACATTTTATAGAGGGATCTAAAAAAGATAGAGGCTAGGATAGCTATGCCTTGGATGATTGCTGAAGACTTCAATTGTATACCTTCACACTCTGAATTAAATGGTGGTAAGGGTACTTAACACTTTAATATAAAAGAACTAATCAAACTCACTTCTTCTCTAGTTTTGGTGGATTTTTTATACCATGGAGTGTTGTTTACTTGGAGTAACCATCAAAATAAATAAACAACTTATGGCTATCAAAACTAGGAGAGAGCTTTAACATTTCTGAAATCACACCACTATTTCTATTAAAATTCTCAATAAGCTAGTAAATAAGAGATCCGCTTTCAAATTCTTCAACTCACTCTTAAAGCATCCCTAACTCAACTCAATAATTTCTGGAGCTGTGGAGAAACTTTTTTAATGGTTATAAAGCTTTTTGTTATATGCAAATGATGAAATTCATTAAAAATGAATGCGTTTCTGAATTGAAACATAATGCTAATCTAATGAAATAAGACAAAAACTAGCTTCGGAAAATCTTATAGAAGCTCAAAGGGTTTTATCTAACTCACCAAAGGATATAACTCTGAGGGAAAGAGAAAATGTTGAAATAAGGAAGTACTTTGAGGCTCTAGAAACTTATAACTCTCAATTAAAGTAGAAATCCAAACTACAATGGTTTTATAAAACAGATAGCAACGTCAGATACTTATATAGTGTTGTCCAGGCGAGGAGAAACATGAATAAAAATGAACCACCCATTGATCCTTGTGGAAATCTAGTTCAATAACAGACTAAGCGTAAAAAGCTTACTAGAAATCATTTCTTTGGAATCATTGGTACCTATTATAGCACCTAAAAATTCTTCAATGATCTGCTAAGAATTATGCAAGGTTCTATAGTGTATACTCTTTATGCAACATTTTTTAAAAAGTTAACTAATGAGGAAATCAAATTAGCATTATTCTCCTTTCATCTAGACAAGGCTCTAGGGCCTGATGGATTTAATATGATATTTTTCTCAAAACAAATGCTATCTAGTTTTTCCTAAAATTATGTAGGCATTGCAAGAATTCTTCAAGAGTGACATGTTACTCACTAAACTAAATAAAACCTATCTTTGCTTGATTCTAAAATCCTCTAATCAAGTGCTCCTTAATGATTATAGACATATTTCTTGTTGTATTCTTATATACAAAATTATCTCCAAAATATAAGCAAATAGGTTGAAACAATCTCTTTTTGAGATGTTAAATGTAAGCCAAAGAGCATAAATACCTAGAAGAAGCATAAGGGATAATATAATGCTAGCCCAAGAAATCTTTAGAGATTACAATTCCAAGTTGAATATCAATAGTTGCTCTCTCCAAATTGATTTCACCAAGGAATTTGACATAGTAGGATGGAAATTCATCATTTATGCTCTTCAAGCCTTTGATTACCTTGATAGATTCATCAAATGTATTCATGCCTATATCACCACTATCTCCTTTATCGTCCTAATTGATGGGGAGCCATCATAACTCTTTAAAGCCTCAAGAGGTCTTATACAAAGAGATCCATTGTTCTTTTATGTCCTTGCAATCACTATGAAGTTATTACATAGAATCATTAGTTTGATCATTGATAAAACGCCATATTCAAATATCATTATAAATGCGAAAATCTTAAAATCACATCTTTCTTTTGCTGATGACCTACTATACATTCTCTACAAATGTTTGGGGAATTTTAAGATTGAATTTGAATCTAGACAAGAGTCCTGCATATCTATCTAGACACAGTCTTCTAGACTCTATATATTTGATCTCCAATATAAGGCTGAAGATCTTACATGTATTGCCTAACTTATTTTGGTGTTCCCATTTTAACGAAAAATTTGAAGGGAATAACATGTAGGCCTCTAACATCTTCTATTGAGAAGAGAATTTCAACTTGGAGTAATATATTCCTTTCATATGGAGGCAAATTACAACTAGCTATCTTATTCCTTAGCAACTAGCAAATCTACTGTTTATTTTGCCTTGCTTTACCAAACAACATCTTGAAGAAAATTGATAGAATCATCAGAGACTTTATTTAGAAAGGGCATAATAAATTTAATGGAAAAGTCCCTAAGGTTAAATGGAGTACAATATACTTGCCCAGGGAATATGGAGGCCTTGGAATTACATCTATAATCAGGATGGCTAAAGTAATAATGGCTAAGAGACTTTGGGGAATCTGTATGGAGAAAGAAAGTCTTTGTGTGAAATGGATCCATATGGTTTATATCAAATAAGAGAGCATATGGACCACTCAGTATAACCTAAATCAGTTATATGCATTTCAGCAGATCTTGAATACTAGACAACTTATGCAACCTTTTGTCAAACATTATATTGGAAATGGGAGAAATACAAAATTATGGTATGCCCATTGGTATATATTGGGACATTATATCTCACTCCACATTTCCAAAGTCTAAGAGGTTCTATACCTGTCAATACTAAGGTTTAAATGTTATCCAAAGTTACCAAACTAATTAACTCCAACCAGACTCTATACAATGGGAGCTAAATAAGTCTAAACTGTTCTCAACTTATTTGTGGAAAAAGATATTACTGGGATCCCTAGACAAAGTCCAATGTCCAAAACCCATGTGCGAATACAAAATTACACTAGCTCACTCCTTTGTATTGTGGTTGGCAACATTACAGAGGTTAGGAATAAGAGACAAGTTGAAATTTTTAGTGCCTGATGTGAAATGTGTACTATATGGAGAGACGTTGTAGAGAAAAGACCATTTATTCTTTAAATGTGCTTTAATTAACCAATTGTGGAGATAATTTCTTCTAACTTTAAATCTAAAGGAGAATAACCATGTTGGGCCCAAGTCTCGTTCCCTTACTCCGAGGCGACCGCTTGAGGTTGTCGGGTAAGGATCATACGAAGGTAAGGTCGAAAGGATTCACATTCAAAGGATTGGCAGCGTATAAAGTGTTGAGTTCATCGCAGCAACAAAATGTTCACTATGGTGAACGCCTCGCTAGAGAAGTTCGTTGTGGTGAACTCCTAAGATCCGAAACCTAGACTCCAACATTCAGACACAAAGTTGCACATACCAGACACATACACTCATTCATACAATTCAAACCATCTAACTCACCCACCAGATAACACAATCATACATAAAAGAAACTTCAATTCTTCATTTCATTACTAAATCAAAAAGAGTTCATACAAACTTCACTTACATATCATCATACATATCAAAGTTTAAAAATAGAATACATAAGTATGCTCAATGTTGATATGCCTCTAAATCTATCCAAAATAGTCACTAACATAGTACAAAGTCTCTAACTATCTTAGAGTTTCCGATGCCTTGCAAGGATTAACCATCATCTGGTTCTGCACCTAGGGAGTGAAAAAAGCGGGTTGAGCTAGACAGTTCAGTGGCTAATATATTCATAGCCATTAGTAACTAGCACAAATTCAAGCATATGTATATATATATTTAGCAATTCAAGTATTCTCAAACTTATCGTAGAAAATCAATCATTTTCTAATATAGTTAAAGAATTCATAATTAACCAAGTTATCGCATAACATATAACTTTCAAATACATCATACGTGACAATTCAAAGATGCAAATGCAAAAAAAAAATGACTCGAGGTTTCCATGGAAATGAAATGGAGAAATTCAAGTTTACACCATGAACAAAATGAGTCCACTTTTCGAATCTTATATGCCACAAGCGGACAACTGAGAGAAGGCCTTTGTCAACGTGCACGTGACGAACAAAATGGTTCCACTCTTGCCCAAATAAAAGCACATAATCATGCTCAATTCATTTTATCATATGCTCATACTTTATTCTTTTTCCTCTTTTCGTTTATACAAAATGTTATAACCTCTTTAAAGGTATAACATAATCACAATTCATCATGCATTATCAAATCTTCATAAGAATTTAAAAACCAAGCAATTTAAACATACACATACATAGGCAAGAATTTTCCCAATCACAAAATAACCATAAATACATTACCCACCTAATTTGGCTTGAAATCCAAGCTTAAGATTGCCTTTCCTTTTGCTCTTGGGTAAGGGTTTCTTGATTTCCTAAACACAAACATTTTCTCATTCAATCCAAATTCATAAAACTTTAATAATCAAAACATATTAAAATTAAACTATAACCCTTTCAAAATTTCATACTTTTGGGTCACTTTTCCATGATCATTTTGGCTAGGTTAATAAAGAAATTTGTAACACTTTCTTCTAGAAAAATGTTTTACATTGTCTTAAGTTTATAATGACACTAAAATCATTCATTTTGATTGAGTGACCTGAAAGTTATATCCCAAACATTTTTGGACTGTTCTTATATTGGAATAGTATTCTGTACTCTAACTTCCATCCTGAAATTGATAATCTTAGAGACTAAATTAAAACTATATTTCTTCAGAAACATTTTATCCCTATGTCTCTAGTTTACTCAAAAATTAAAAATCACTCCATTTGGATAACTACAAAAAAAGTTATGTCTAAAATACCAAAGCATGTTTAAGTTGTGCAAGAAAAACTTCGCCGCAGCGAACCAAAAAGTTGGCTGTGACGAACCAATAAAACTGGCCGTAGAGAACTTTGATTTCTTACAGGTTGGCCATGATGAACCCAGGAGTTGACCGCAGAAAATTAAGAGAAGTTGGCCGTGGCGAACCAAGGAGTTGGCCACGAACTTCCAATTTTTCCAGATTCGAACTCCTTAATTCACATCTCACATATAACCCATCTTTCTCTCATCCAAATCTTCTTATACCACAATACCATATTACTTTATGTTTACCCTAACTTAAAACCCACGAAAATCACAAATGGGTTCATCTTCTTGACACAAACCCTACACAAATCTATTTCTCCAATCCCTTTTCTAGCAAAGAATGAAGAAAGATGATAAACTTACCTCTAACCAGTTGATTTCCTCTTCTTTTCTTCTTCCTCCCAAGCTTCCTATTATTTTCTTCTCTTTTTCTCTTCTATCTTTGGTTTTTCTTCTTCCTCTCTTCTCACTTCCATGATACTTCTCTTCTCTTCTTCTTAATTCAAGACAAATTTATTCCTCTGTTTCCAATTATACCCCTCATTAGTCTTATTCTCCCAAAATTACCCTTCCGCAGAGGTTCGTGGCGGCGAAAACCCTTTTTCAGGTTCGTCGCGGCGAACATCTATTTGTGGCGCAATCTTTGAATCACCACTCAACATTAATTAAATTCCAAAACAATTAATCCATCAAACCTCATAATTCATTCAAATCATGCTTAATTAAAGAAAATTTTTTTTGGGGGCCAACATTTCTCCCCCTCTTAAAAAACTTTTGTCATTGAAATTATTACCTTAGTCATCAAAGAGGTGTGGATATTTCTCCTTCATGGCCTCCAAGGTCTTCCACATGGCCTCTTCTACAGAATGGTTTCCTCACAGAATCTTGACTAGCTGAACTGTCTTATTCCTGAGGACCTTCTCCTTAGTGTCCAGGATCTCCACTAGAGTCTCTTCATATGCCAAATTATCTCTCAACTGAACCTCAGTAGTCTGAATGATGTGAGAGGGATCCGATCTATACGTCCTCAATATGGAAACATGAAAAACATCATGTATCTGAGAAATTTCGGTGACAACACCAACCTATAGGCCAATGGTCCAATCCTCTCAAGAATTTCATAAAGACCCACATATCTCGGGCTCAACTTGCCTTTCTTGCCAAATCTCATGACTCTCTTCTAAGGAGACGTCTTAAGAAAAACTTTCTCACCGACGTCATACTCCATTTCCTTTCAGTGTACATCGGTATGGCTCTTCATTCTATCTTGTGCTACTTTAAGCCGTTACTTAACTAGATTGACCTTGTCAATTGTCATCTGGAGTAACTCTGGTCTGATCAGTTTCCTTTCTCCATCCTCATCGTTGCATATCGGAGTTCTACATCTTCTTCCATACAGTGCTTCATAAGGAGCCATCTGAATGCTCAAATGGTACGAATTATTGTAAGCGAATTAAACCAATGGAAAATGCTCATCCCATGCACCTTTGAAATCCATCACACATGCCCTAAGCATTCCTTTAAGGGTCCGAATGGTCCTTTCAGATTGACCATCCGTTTTGGGGTAAAAAGCCATGCTAAAATTTAACTTGGTTCTAGAGCCTCTTGTAAGCTTCCCCAGAATATTGAAGTGAATCAAGGATCCTTGACTGAAACTATGAAATCTGGAATCCCATGTATTCTTACTATCTCATTAATATACTTCTTTGCTAGCACATACAGAGAATTAGTCTGTTTAATTGCTAGAAAATGGGCTGACTTCGTCAAACGATCAACAATAACCCATATGACATCATACTTCCTACTAGTCTTAGGCAAACCCATAAGAAAATCTATAGTCACCCTTTGCCACTTCCACTCAGGAATGGACAATGGCGTTAACTTGCCTGAGGATGCCTGGTGTTCAGCCTTGACTTGCTAACACACTAGACACTTACTTGCATATTCTGCTACATCCCTTTTCATGCCTTTCCACTAGAAATGCTCTTTCAAATCTCTGTACATCTTGGTGTTACCTGGGTGCATAGCATAAGGCGCATTATATGCGTCGTCAAGTATCTCATCGTTTACTTCCTTGACATTTAGTATACAAAGTTTGTTTCCCACAACCATAAGTCCATCATCCCTCACTATCACTTTAGACTTCCTGCTATTCTGAACTTCTTCTTGGAGCTTGCACAATTTTACATCTTATGCTTATAACTCCTTAACCTTTTCCCTGAGTATCGGTCTCACTCTGAAATTTGCAACGATACAATCAAGTTCCTCCTATTTCAAGCTTATTTTCAAGTTAGCCATCTCTTCCAATAACAACAGATAAAATGTCAAAACGTGGGCTAATGAGGATTTTCTACTCAAAGCATCAACCACTATATTTCCCTTGCCTGGATGATACTTTATTAATAAGTCATAATACTTAAGCAATTCTAACCATCTTCTCTATCTCAAATTCAGTTCCTTTTGGCTTAACAAATACTTGAGACTTTTATGATCTGTAAAAATCTTTGTTTGAACTCCATATAGATAATGTCTCTAAATCTTCAAGGCAAAAATTATGGAAGCTAACTCCAAGTCATGCGTAGGATAATTCATCTCATAAGGCTTCAATTTCCTAGAAGCATAAGCAATCACTTTATCTCTTTGCATCAACACACAGCCCAATCCCTTCTTTGAGACAGCACTATACACTATATATCCATCATTACCTAAAGGCAAAGTCAAAATCAATGTCGTTATAAGCCTATCCTTCAATTCCTCAAAACTGTTCTGACACTCCTCGGTCCACACAAACTTCTGATTCTTCCATGTTAATTTGGTAAGTGGAGCTACTATTATGGAAAAGCCCTTTACAAACCTCCTGTAATACCTAGCTAAACCAAAGAAACTCCTCACTTATGCTACATTTTTAGGTGCTTCCGATTTTACAACCGCTTCTATCTCTCTTGAATCCATATGCATTCCTTGCTCTGAAATCACATGTCCGAGAAATGCCACTTCCTTGAGCCAAAATTCACATTTGTTGAATTTGGCATATAACTCATTCTTCCTCAGTGTCTCCAAAGCAATTCTTAAATTTTTTTCATGCTCCTTATCACTCTTGGAATAAACCAATATATCATTAATAAAGACAAGGATAAATTGGTTTAAGAAAGATTTAAAGACTCCATTCATTAAGTCCATGAAAGCTGCAGGGGCATTCGTCAATCCAAAGGGCATAGCTAAGAACTCAAAATGCCCATACCATGTTCTAAAAGCAGTCTTTGACACATCAGACCCCTTTATCCTCAACTGGTGATAACTCGATCTCAAGTCTATCTTGGAGAAGGCTTTTGCCCTTTGCAATTGGTCAGACAAATCATTTATGCATGGGAGCAGATATATATTCTTAATGGTGACATGGTTAAGCTTCCTATAATCCACACACATTCTCAATGATCCATCTTTCTTCTTCATGAAAAGGACTGGAGCTCCCCAAGGTGAAGAACTCAGCCTAATATAACCTTTCTCCAATAACTCTTCCAATTGCTCTTTAAGCTCCTTCAATTCCGCTAGAGCCATTCGGTAAGGCAGAATTGAGATTGGTGTAGTACCTGGAAGAAGTTCAACGGGAAACTCAATTTCTCTAGATGGTGGTAGTCCTAGCAATTCCTTTGGAAAGACATCCAGGAATTCTACAACTATGGGAATTTCTTCTAATTTCCCTCCATCTGCCTTTGTGTCTACCAAATAGGTCAAAAATGCTTCACACCCTTTCCTTATCATTTTCTCTGCTAACAGAGCTAAAAAAACTCTAGGCAGGCTTGACTTTCTGTCTCCCATAAACAATACCTTTCTTCCATTATCTAACTTAAACTCTACTATCTTCCGTTTTCAATCCAAATTGGAATTATACTTCTCTAACGTGTCCATACCCAAAATCACATCCAATCCTCCCATCTTTAGTGGCATTAGATCCACCACTAATCATTCTCCTCCAATGTATATCTGAAAGTCTCTATAAACTTGACTAATCATAATATACTGGCCGATTGGAACATTAATCATTAAAGGAGTATCCATTGGGCTCAGATTTCTACCACACACAGTTCTATTTGATGACATAAACGAATGGGTAGAACCCGGATTAATCAAAACAACAATATCATCATCAAATAATTTAATTGTACTAGTCGCAACTTCTAGAGCTATCTCTGCATCCTCCCATGTCATTGTAAACACCCTAGCTAGTGCTTGCTCCCTTGGCGTCCTTAGAAGACTCACCCTCTTAGCTGCATCAGAACTGACCACTTTAGTTGCAGTCTTGTGCCCAACAATCTCAACTCTTTTTAAAGCTTGCATCTGACTTCTCTCCTATCTTGTATACTGAGGGTACTCTCTATCCATATGACCTTTCTCTCCATAATTGAAGCATGCTCTAGTCAATTGGTAACATTCCCCTATATGGAACTTCCCACAGTGATCACACTTGGGAATGGGTGGCTTATCCCTCACTCCTCTTCTATTGCCTCCAGCCGTCGAGACTTGATGAGAAATAATCCTCATTTGTCTGCTTACACCACTGCTCCTCTCCTCAGACTACACAGGGAAAGTCTTGGCACTCCTCTCTGGGATAGGAGCACCACCTTCCCTCTTAAATTGTTCTCTCCCCTTTCTCTTTTTGTTTATGGGGCTCTTAATGTTCTCAACCCTCAGTGCCGCTTCAACCAGATATTGAAAATCACAAAAATTCTGTACCACCACCTTCTCTCTAATAGCTAGATGTAACCCTGATTCAAATCAACCGCACTTAGCCCCTTCACTTATCATTATCTCTGCTGCATACTGGGATAGCTGTGTAAATTGGCGCTCATACTCAGTCACCATTATTTCCCTCTAGGTGAGACTCAGAAACTCTCTCTGCTTCTATTGAATATAAACCTTAGACATGTACTTCTTCTTTTAAGTAGCTAAGAAGTCTTTCCATGCCAACATTGGCGGACTCATTTGACTCCCTAATACACTTTCCCACCAATGCAAGGAATCTTACTGAAGCAAATTAACAGAATATTCAACTTTGTCCTCATCTTCACAATCCGTCTACTCTAACACCCTTTCTGTCTTCCTTAGCCATGTCTCTGTTTCTTCTGGATCAGTGGTCCCATAAAAGTCTAATGCCCCATACTTCCTCAGCTTATCAATCTGCTTCCCTTTCTTAACTAGGACTAGAGCAGAAGATTGTGGCATCTGACCCATGACCTGGACAAATGCTTGAGAAAAGGTTTGGAGCATCCTTGGATCTAGTGAAGGCACTTGCTCTTACAAAACAGGTGACTCTTGCATCGGTGATCGAGAGGGCCTGCTACCATGCCCTACAAAAGCCTCAGCATTTCCTGGGGCTACTGACTCATTAGTACTCTCCTCCTTTAGCAGAGAGTCAGGTGTGACAGATCCTTGCAAAACTCCTCGTGTCCTTCTATGACGTGGAATCTTACTCTTTCAATTGAAACACTAATGATTAGCTTACATTTCAATCTTATTTCCTACACGTATGTATGATATGCATGTCACTTAATGCAGTCAATCAATTCACAATGCAATAAATAATCACATAGTATATAATTCATACTATTATGCATTCTAAGCCTAGGAAAACCCTAAGCTCTGATACCGAACAATGTTGAGCCTGGGTCCCGTTCCCTTACTCCGAGGTGACCACTCGAGGTCGTTGGGTAAGGATCAAATGAGGGTAGGGTTGAAAGGATCCACATTCAAAGGATTGGCAACGTATAAAGTGGCGGGTTCATCGCGGCAACAAAATGTTCACCGCGACGAACGTCTCACTGGAGAAGCTCCTCGTGGCCAACATCTGGCTTTATGACAACGAACTCCCAAGATCCGAAACCGAGACTCCAATATTCAGGCACAAAGTTACACTTACTATAAACATATATTCATTTATACAATTCAAACCATCCAACTCACCCACTAGATAACATAATCATACATAAAAGAAACTTCAATTCTTCATTTCATTACTAAATCAAAAAGAGTTCATACAAACTTCACTTACATATCATTATACATATCATAGTTTAAAAACAAAATACATAAGGATGCTCAATGTTAATATGCCTCTAATGCTATCCAGAATAGTCACTAACATAGCACAAAAGTCTTTAACTATCTTAGAGTTTCCGATGCCTTGCAAGGATTAACCGTTGTCTGGTTCTACACCTGAGGAGTGAAAATAACGGGTTAAGCTACACAACTCAGTGGATAATATATTCATAGCCATCGGTAACTAGCACAAATTCAAGCATATGTATATATATATTTGGCAATTCAAGTATTCTCAAACTTATTTTAGAAAACCAATCATTTTTCAATATAGTTCAAGAATTCATAATTAAGCAAGTTATCGCATAACACATAACATTCAAATGTATCATACGTGACAATTCAAAGATGCAAATGCACAAACAAATGGCTCAAGGGTTCCATAGAAACAAAATAAAGAAACTGAAGTTTACATCATGAACAAAATGAGTCCACTTTTCGGATCTCATATACCATAAGCAGGTAGCCGGGAGAAGGCTTTTGTCAATGTGCACGTGATAAACGAAATGGTTCCACTCTCGCCCAAACAAAAGCACATAATCATGCTTAATTCATTTTATCATATGCTCATACTTTCATGCTTTTTCTTCTCTTCATTTATAAAAAATGTTATAACCTCTTTCAAGGTATAACATAATCACAATTCATCATGCATTATCAAATATTCATAACAATTCAAAAACCAAGCAATTTAAACATACACACACATAGGCAAGAATTTGCCCAATCACACAATAACCATAAATACATTACCCACCTAATTTCGCTTGAA
>JAOQMP010000169.1:117535-129862 GCA_027563575.1 Erythroxylum pedicellare | reverse complement strand
ATTTTAAATAAAAACAATTATATAGTTATATTAATAATTACATATTATATAATTATTGAAATTTATTTTAATATTTTAATAAATTAACGGTGCACACCTAGCTAATTCTAGTTTGTTTTTTTCTTTACTATATTCTTTGGAAAGAAATAGTAGTTATACTATGTTAGCCTGCAGAATGTCCAAACAAAGATAGGGCAACCGGTACCATTGTTTAGTATGTTATGGAAATGGGAAGCTTAAATGACGTCCTAGTCATTAATTTAAGATTTTGAAGTTGATAGAGAATAACCTTCTCCATTAATCAAGACATATTCTCTCTATCAGAAGTTAAATTCCCTCAACAATGCAACTTGTCTTCAGGCGCAAGTGGCAACTATAGATGTTTGTTAATTCGACAGACTCTTAAGAAAATAAAATAAAAAATGAAATGTGCCCATCTTGTTGAGAATACAAAGTTAGAATACAAGCTTCCCTTTTGAGGTAATGTTAGCAACACTTCAACGTGAGAGCCTCAATTAGGAATGAGAACTAGCTTATTCTTTCTCAAAAATTGAAAAAATAAAAATCTACACATACATCGAATACATTACCCTAGCCTAGATTTTAGAAATTTGTTTTGTTATATTAATTACATTCAATAACAACAAGAAGATAGCTCTGCATAAAATGATAACAATTTTATTGGACAATTCCCCAATTACTATCACTAGATCCACTTAGCCTCGGGTGTGTTAGCTCAATACCATGACCAAGCTATCCGACTATAAATACTGTACATGACCATAGGCTAATCCCTAAAACTATGTTATTTTTTTAATACATAAGATTCTATCTAAATCATGGCCTTCAAATCCTCTGCTGTAGGGCCAGAGTACCTGGCCAGAGGATTTGGTCCCCAAATCATGTAGTTTTTTTTAGTGATCGGCATAAGAGAACACGGCCAAAGGTAGGTAGGTAAGTAGGTAGCTAGATAGTATTAATTAAGCTATCCAAGTTCTAGACGAGTTTTGATAGCCTTTGACCTAATTATTTAGTTTAAAGAATTATTACTTCAAAATTAGTAGGTCAACATTCATAAAACATAAATTAATTGGACGCGTGGAATCACTGAACTGTAAAACGAATTTCGGTACCTTGATGAGAGTTTCAAGAGGTTCACGAACTGCGCTAGTTGTGGAGCCTCTTCCTTGGTGAGACTCAGACCCTTCTTTCCTCTTATGTTTCAAATTCTGGTTCAATGAATGAGTGACCAATCCAAGAGACACGCTATACAACTTTGTACCATTTGACATAGGTGCATATATTGCATTAACAATGCCACTTTTCGTCTCCCCCAGCTCATCCCCGCAAGTCTGTTGGTTCGTAACTATCCCACTTAGAAAGCTCGTAATTCTCTCCACCAACTCATTACTAAAAGACTCTGCCATTTTCAACTCGGTAGATATCGTCTCTAAATGCTCAACATTGAGTTCCATGAGCTCCCGACAATCGTCCAACACTCCAATCTCTAGGTGGGTCATTCTGGATCGTTGCTTTCTGTGAAACAAGTAGTAGTCTATGGTCTTGGAGAATCGGTGTGCTTGTTTCAGGCATTGTTTCACTGAGAACTCACCGTAGTCAAAAGGGTTATGTGGAGATGAACGATAAGTTGATAAGATTGAACGGCAGAGCTTGGGATAGAGAGTGGATGCGCAGGCTTGGGAAGGTAGCTGCGGAGGAGAACGGGCAGAGATGAACCAAGCTGGCGACGTCAAAGAAAAGATTACAAAGAGAAATAAGGATGATGTAGGTAACTTCCTGGGATTGCTTCGGCTGGTTTAGTTTCTTAGGATTCTGGATATGGCACACATTTACAGATACTATACATTTTTATTATGTGTACATTCAGGACCGACAAAAGCGCGTTGTCGATATTGCGTGGGGTGAGGTTGTGATTGTCGGTTCCATCATTTGATAAATGCATCAGACATTTACATTGACTGAATAGAAGACTTTGAGCAACGCGCCAAGTTGCGATTGGAAAGATAACCAAAAAGATTAAAAATGCAGTCCGTGAGCCGTGATCTATCGGAATGTTTTTCAAACTCGTGAGCTTTTTCATCAACATCCAATGGCAATGATTTTTAACCCTGCCTTCATAATCCTATTCTACCAGTGCTTGTATGTCTCATGCCTCTTAACCCTCTCCACGCTCCCGCATGCCATAGCATTCATAGCCTCCCACCCGTGGAACTCCTTCCCCATCATCAATATCCAAAATTAATCAGAAGCGGAAAAGTGCTTCCTGTAGCCTTGTCACGAAGAATGGGGCATCATGGGATCCATTTATCACAGAAAGAACAAAAATATCTGGTTTCATCTTCCTAATTAAGTCAAGGACAGCACCCCCTGGTCAGCTCAATTCGTCAGTTTCATTATGCACGTGCTTGAACCGGCTTAGACAATTAACTGCAGGCACTTCATCTCATAGTCATTTTTAAGTTCTCAATTGGGATTTTCCCCCAGTGTTGTGCAGGAACAGGATTGTACTCGAATGGAACATTGAAGCGATCACAATATTTAGCTAGACAGCGTCCTTTCTCCTCAATCATTTCTGCTAGGATTTTAGGTTTTCTTTTTAATTTTTAGAATTTAATTTCACACATTCCATTAAATAATATACGTGTCTTACACAGACAAGAAAAGGTAATTTGATGTTACAGATTACAGCAGGTTGTTTATGTAAAAAATAAAATATTTGAGTAATTTATTGCTAGTTTTTACGATTCAGGTAAATATTATAAACTTGAGTAAGAATGGATATTTCTTTTTATAATTAACCCTATATTTATCATGTTAACGAAGAATATGTAATAAAAACATAATTTGTAAAAACATAATGAAATAAGAATAATAAGAAAAAATTAATAAAATTCGGTTAATTAGATAAGTTAAATCCTTAAAATTTAAGAATATTTGATTTTATATTTGATTTTATATCGATTTATTTTCTTCTAATAAAGATTACAAATTTCACACATATTTATGATTTATATAGGTATAATTAATTATAAAGCTTAACTGATATAATCTCATACAATTTTGCTCCTTTAATAAACTTAACTTAATTTGAATATGATTTTAATAAAGTTTAAAATCCTTTTAAAATTTAAAATTCACCAAGAACATTCTTTTTCGTTGCGAAAATGGTCATGTCTTACATCGTGTTTTTTATGGGTTCTTTTTGAAACATGAATATAAGATCTAATATGCATACAACCTTGGCCAGGATTGGTATGGAAGCGCAAATCTATTTGACCTCACCCAACCCAACCCAAAATTAATAGACACTACTCGATTTGGCCTATGCATTTTAATTTATGAAACGACGTCATTTTACTCTAGGTAAAATGACATTGTTCAACACCTCTCTTGTCTCTTTCTATGTTATTTATTCTCCTCTTCGTCTACAATGTAGCCAATTGAAGCCTGAAGATATTCCTCTCCCTCCTGCATCTCTGCTTGCTGCTCGTTCCTCTACCTTGCTTTCTTCCTTTTCCCTCCCATTCAATCTCAACTCTTTAGAACAACTGCTTCACTCTCCTTTATTGCATTATGTATTTCATTTTCTAGTTTTCCTCAATTAATCTCATGTATTTTTGGCAAGTATTTCAACCAGGGGTGTGCATATACCTATTTGATATACAACTATTAATTATTTGTGAACTCTTCAAATATCTATGTTAATCGTGTTCTGATTTATTTTTTTTAATTCTTTACTTGGTATCAATCTTTTGAGTTTTAATATTGTTGTTGTTATTGAATTTTATGATTATACGAGAGGTTTCTTACACTATACTGGCTTATTATGCTTTCCATAAAAAAATCAATGTCAACTTGTCCATTTTAAGCTCTTTAGCCAATCTTACCACTTGGTTGGGTCATATAGAAATTATCATTTACTTATACAAGTTCTTGTTTTGGACATACTTAATTAGAGTATATATGTTATTAATTTCAACTTTGTTATCTTTTTAATAAATCTAATATATAGTTACTGCCTAATATTTTGTTTTTAATACAATAGACCTATTTGTCAAAACTTTATTCAATGCATCCCTATAACAAGAACATCCTTCACCTATATTCATTGATCTGGAAAATTTTTCTTTAAGATGATTGCTGGTTACATTTTTTTGTTTTTTTTGGAGGAACTCTTAACAATTATTTGCTTATGAGCAAAAGAAAAAAAGAAGAAGAAGACGTTCGTCATTGAGATATTTTATAAATGGAGGACTTAGAGGTGGAGAAAATCTTATTATTTGATTTCAATTTTAGTAGTTCAACTTTTGAAATTGAGATAAATCTGTTCATTTTCATTGTAAAAACATATAAATGAACTTGATCTTGACTAGAATTCTAACAAGAATGTAACTTCTCAATAATTGAGAAAAATGTAGTTATCCTAAAAGGAAATTTGAAGGAAGGTTTGGTGCAGGGGGTTTAAAAATTTATCCATTTTTTATGGTTTCACCATTACTACGCTAAAAGGAAGTTAAAAGGGAGATTTATTGCTAGAGTGTTCTGCTAATTACTATGATCCATATAATTAAATACAATTTGACTATGTGAAGTTTTATGTTACGCTTCAATATGTTGTATGTTATGCTAATTTACGAGAACTAATTTGTGTTGTTTATCAAACTTCTCTACTCTTGATATATTTGAATTAGTATAAAGTATTATTCATTACCATTCGAATTAATCAATTTGTATATGAGGTTATACATTTTATATGAGTAATGATGTTTTAATTTATTAAAGTATCTTGAAGAATAACTAACTAATGTTTTCATGCTCATATATGTTGATTGTTTTAGATGGATGAGCACATTCTTTTAGTGGAGGGTTTTAATCCAATACCAAAAATATACCTATAAATAGTTCTAATTCGATACCAAGTGAAGAAATGATTTAGGTTGAAGGAGTAGGTTCATTGAGACATGATGTTTGAAATCACTTCATCGAGCCTAGATTAACCAATAGAGTAAAAAAGGTTGAATATAAGTATTGTCACAAGATGTCGACTAGGAGTTTTAATGTTGAAACTTCTCATTTGAAGAGATACATTGATTTATGTAACAAAAAAAAAAGATTGAATTAGAAGCTCAAACATTTTTTAAACCTTAACCTAATAAAAAGGAAGAGTGAAATGACTACAAGTAATGATAAAAACAAATTGATCTCTCAACCTACACACTTTACCTAACCGTTAAATGGATATAAGTAACCTATTAGACAGCCATAAACATATCCAAGATCTCTCTCTAAATGTCATGTTAGCTTCATGTGTAAAGTGTTTTCAAGGCTACCTACTCTCGTGGTACATCCAAACTGATTTCCTAACTCCATTTATCAATGAAAACAAGGCATATAAAGTCTATCCTCATAAGGATTAAAGCAAACCATACATTAATCCAAAGTGAGTTCTTACATAATTATGGTATGAACAAACCTAAAATCTACTTATAAATCCATTGCAATCTTTAATAAAATCCTAAAAAAAGTCCATATATCTTCTCCATACAATAACTAAACAAAAAAAATTGAGAGAAGGTAGAATAAAAGGCTTATGAGTTGAAGAAGAAATCTAAAACTTGGTGTAGCAGCTTTGAGATCTCTTGAAATCCACAAAAAATGTGTCTATCTTCGTCCTTTTGTGTGTTGCACAACCCTCTTTTCTTTCTAAGGTTTAAAATGGAGTTTTTATACCCCTTTAAGTTCTTAAACTGACTTGGGATGGTTATAAAGCAAGCTGGAAAGCTGGAAAACTCCAATTTTCACGTAGGAAATTCTAGCTTTCTCCTTTGATACCTACAACAAGTTCACATGAAAGTAAGTTGATAATCAACATAAACAAGGTCCAAATACTGCTCAAACATTGACATATAACCATGTAAAATGTATGTACATCAAAACACATGAAAAGCATGCAAAAACTAAGCTTAAAAACCTTCATTTATAACCTAACAAGCAATTTATCATATACAATCACATACACATGCAATTTATATGAAAATAACATAAAACCTAGGCTAAACATCCTAGTATGTATACTAAACATATACATTATCACATAAAATAACTTAAACAATCCTATAACAAATATCACTAATCAACTTCCCCACACTTACACTTTTACTTGTCCTCGTTATATTAAAACTTCGAAAAAACTACTTAATAAAAAAAATAAACTAACTGTTGGGTTACCTCTCGACCAATACTTCTTTATAAGTCTTTTAGTTGGACCTCTTGTCAAGGCCTTTGTCAACATAGACCTATAATAAGTGGTTGATTCCACCCATCTTCCCAAATAAGAGCTCATCAGCATGAAAATAGGAACCAAAAAAGAAACTAATTGTTGGGTTGCCTCTCGACCAGTGCTTCTTTATGAGTCTTTTAGTTTGACTTCTTATCAAGCCCTTCGTTAATCTAGTTCTATAATAAGTTGTTTGATTCCATCCATCTTCCCAAATAAGAGCTCATTAGCATAAAAAGGCCACATGTTGCAAAATAGCAAGGACATATAGTATCAAATTAAAAAACCAAGCAAATATGCTGAAGCATTTTTTGGTAACACATTATAAATATAATAAGGAATAATAAAACCCCCTAGATCATCAGATGACTTTAATAATTTATTGTAGGAAGCAGGAGTCTTCCATACTTAATATGGTGAATAATTCCTCAATAGCCTCCTTATTTTGCTCGTCCTCTTCATCTTCGTCTCTCTCCTCTTCCTTCTCTTCCTAAATAGTAGCTTGTTCCTTTTTTTCAATTTCTAGCTCTTATTCACTGTTTATAATTATCATATTCACTTTTTCCCTCAAGTTTAGCTTGGTGTATCCAAATAAAACGCCTGACTATTCTTAAAAAATAAGCTCAACAAGCTATCATATCAAAAGTTTGATGTTATGGAAAACTCTTTAGTTTCATGGAGGGCTACCTTTATCATAGTAATGGATTTTGTAAGGAGCTCCTCAAGATGTCAATCCTCCTCTTGTTTCTATTGTTATAAAAATCTAGGTGAAACTTGATCATTCCATAAAAAGTCGAGGAAGTTGCTCCATCCTAGATTGCAAGTATTAATATAAGAGATGTTTTCAGGTTTATTCTCTATGCAAATTGGATGTTCCCATATGTAGTTTGGTGCTTGGGATTTATGATAAGTGTGGCAACGACTAGAAATGTTAGAAAACATGATGGATACTGATTGAGCTTACAATTACATGTTACCACACATCTCATTCAAAGCTTTCAATATAGCTATAGTCTCCTAGAAAATACTATCCTCTCCAGCTTACCAATGTGTTTTTAATAGCTATAAAAATGAATGCCCAAATCCAAAAAATAACAAAAAAAGAGATAAAAAAATCCAAATAAATAAAAAATAAGTGTAAAAGAAAAATAATAGAAATTTAGTGTATCTACTTATATCACAGTCACCAACAATAGTGTCAAAAACTTGATTGATTTATTTTATATCAAGCACACAATGCAGTTGCAATTAGTACTAAGGAGTACAAATCAATCTGACTGGAATACTAGTACTATCCATCTTTTTATTATCTAGTCTAGCAAATTACGGTGATTGAGATTGATTCAAAATTAGAATAGTAAAATAAGAAAAATAAACTTAATTTATTAACTAAAAAAAATAAAGTTAGATATAATTAATGAAGATAACGGTACCCAAAATTCAATTCCCCTATGACTTCTCCTGCAATTAAGACTTCACATATCAATTTAATATAGAGTTCAGTAGATTGTGGAAATTCCTTAATTATGTTAATATCTTTCTTATGACCATTAACAAATAATACTAGGTTGACTAATCAAAGTCTCTTTCTAATTAAAACCCCTAGCATTGCATTAATAGATTTATGAATTTTACTATTAGATTTAACCCAAATCTATAAGATTTATGTCATCATATCTCTAGGTTTGCATGTAACTCCTTTCAATTATGCTAGATCCATTCTTACAAAGGATTTCTCAATTTCAATTGCATGAAATCAAACATGAATTAACATAAATAAATATCAATTCAAGATTCATAAAGAAGATATAATTGAATCTCAATGAAATTAAATAATAAAATAAATTTACCACAAGGTCCATCTCGAGATTCATCTTATTTAGGCACCATAAAGGATTTAGTTCCTAATCATATGAAAAATTTCAAACTAAAAGAAAAACATAAAACTAAAAGAAATATGATGGAATCTCTTTTAATCTTGATGAAATCCACTTTGGATTGATGGAAATTCACTCTAAATAAGTCTTCTTGTTTGCCTTTTATTCTTACTGCCATTTTTTGCCTTCTATTTATGTCTCACGAGCTTTCTATTTACTTTCCCTTTTAATTTTGCATTTTATATTTTGAAAATTAGGTTCTTAGGTGGTATATAGGTGTGATGATGGTCTTGCACTTTAAAAATCATAAAACCCTTAAATCTAAAGTAAAAATGGGCTCTAAAGAGCTAAAATGTGGGAGGATTTGACTTCTATCAAAGCATCATTAGTGAGTCCCTAGACGTTTATTGGAGACTTTAATTGTGTCTTAAACTCTTCAAAAGGTCATGGGGATAGACATCACAATTCTATTGGTAGAGAGCTAAAAAACTCTTTGGGCTTATAGATCTCTTTGATCTGAGGTATGTAGGCTTCAACTTTATGTGGACAAATAAAAAGCAAAGGAAGGGCTTCACTAGGAGGAAGTTAGACAGGGTATTGATTAACCATCTCTGGACTAATCAATGTCCTGGTTTATTTGCTTAGTTTGGTCCTCCTATGCGCTCTAATCACTCATTTATGGAAGTCATTATCCCTAATAGTCATTACCATAATAATTCTCCTTTTAGATTTTCAATTTCTTAGCCTTTAGATAGGGGTTTTTGGATCTAGTAAAAGAGACTTAAAAGATAAGGATATAGGGTTGTAAGTCTTTTCAGTTGATGAGAAAGTTGAAATTATTAAAAGGTAAACTAAAGATTCTTGTAAAGGATGGAAACCCTTATGCTCAACGTTTATATAATGTAAAAATGAAGTTGAAGGAGCTATAAAAGCAAACTTATCTCAATCCTTATAATATATATTTGAAACATAAGGAAATAAAAGTCTTTGAAGGTTACACTATGGCTTTACAGGAACATAATTCCCTAATGTTTCAAAAGGAAAGACTCAACTGAATGAAGGAGGGGGATGCTAACACCAAATTCTTTCATAATTCTATTATTACTAGAAGAAACTCCAACAAGATTCTCTACTTACTAGATGGGGACAATAAATTAGTGAAAGACTATTCTTCCATTTAAGGTTTTGTCTTTGCTACTTTAAAGGAATTTTAGTTTAAGGAACTTAGATCAGCTAGGCTCTCAGACCCTGACTAACCTATTAGGACATTCAACTCTTTTGGATGTTGTTTTATATGAGGAATTATAGAAACCAGCTTCTATGATGGAAATTAAGGAATGCCTATTCAGTTTGGATCTAGGAAAGGCCTTAGGGCCCAATGGCGTTAATGCATTCTTTTCTCAATTTACTTTGGACATCATCGATGATTTGATTGCTCAGGTGGTACATGAGTTCCTTTCTTAAAAAAAAAGGGTTAAAGAGCTTAATTCTTTCCTTATCTGCCTTATTCTTAATATTCCTAATGTAATTAATCTCAAGGATTTTCGCCCCATCTCTTATTGTAACAACATTTATACCTGGTTTCAATATATAACTTTCAATAGAAAATGTTGGTCGATTACTTACTTAAAGCTTGAGTAACTCTTCTTTTATCGGCTGATATGAATTTAGTCGGTTTCCCAATCTTTGCAGGACTACAAGTATAGCCAGGCCCTGGTGCTTTCAAAGTAAAGTTCTTTGGCACCCTGACAGTTTTGTTTGTGGTTCCAGCAGCACCCACACTAACTTGGAAAGAGGCTACAGCAGTGGAGGGATCCTGGCCCCATGAATTAATCACTCCCCCTTTGCAGCAATTTGCAATCTGCTGGTTGTAAGGAGTTCCTGGCAACAAATCAACAACAGTTGGATCCTTCTTACAGCAATGGGGGATGTTTCCCTTGAATTTAGAACAATCCCCTTGCTCGGTCGTTTGGCTTCCCATCATACTCCAAATTACTTCCTTTTTCGCCCATGTCCAACCCAATGTCCAGCCTGGTGCTTGAATGTGGCGGAATTGCTGGAAGTTGTACATTGTAACAACCGCCTGCCAAGCACAAATAAGAATGATGCAACACATATTAGATAAATCAGGGAAGGGATAGAGGAAACATTAACAAATGATCCATGAACTGGAATGAATTCCATAAAATTTTGCTGAAAAGAAGCGAGATACACGAAATCCTGAATCTTCTGGCATAGAAAACCCATTAACCAAACTGATGGGTGAAAAACTTATTATCCAACAGTGATAACAGTTAAATGAGCTCAAAAGAATTCACAGAACTCGTCTGCAAATCAACTATATATTCCCCTCTGAAGGTAACTAAATCTGGCAGCAGAATAAGAAAACAGATACCAGGGCTGGGGTATCCCACTCTAGTAATGTGTAAGACACGCACGTTGTGACAAGAAATCCCTCACAGTAAGGCTTAAAACAAACACACACTTGTATCCTTTTCTAGTACTTACAACATAGCCATCTGGTGTCCAGCTCATTATGTCCCATTTGATCGTAATATTTCCATTTGGATCGAGAGGATCATAGGCTTCTGCAAATAAATCAACACCTCAATGAGAAGTTGAATATCCAAGATTTAAAAAATTCCATTCCAATCCACTGGTAGTCAAAGCAGCCAGGACCAAAGATGACAAAAGAAACAAAGTTCACCACACGGCAGAAGGGAGAAGCACGTGGATTAAGTGCCCAAATCCAAATGTTCACGTTTTGAGTTTAAGATTGGCAGAAAATCGTATCTTTGCTGAGGCATATAGCCAAAAGCAATGTCTTATAAATCAAAGTAATGAAAACACAGCAAACAGAAACTTTGAGATTATAACGTGAAATAGAATGATAGAAAACCCAGTTTCTCTTGCAATAGATTTGAACACAAATGCCTTGGATACTACAAATCAGTTTGTCCTGGAAGACTGTAATGCCTCAAAGAGTTAAACCTTAATCAACCAAAGTCAACTGTGATGAGTGAAGCAGACACCAGATAAAAAAAAAAGGAAAAGAAAAACAGTCAAAAGCTCAAGATCACATCATTATACCTAAAGTAAAGAAGCAAGATTAACCTGTAGATGTGAAAACGAAGCAAGAAAGGAAGAAGAGAAGCAAAATGGTGAAAGACGCAAGCTTGGTAACGGATCCGGAGGCTGATGGTAAGTAAGACTCCATATCTTGAAACAGACTTGTGTTGTGAATGTGATTTGGGTTGCTTTCTTGGTTTAGCTGAAGATCCAGACGAGAAAAGGAAAGAATAAGGTAATGGAAGCAATGGCCTCTCTCTCTCTTCACTTCTTTTAAGTTGAAGAGAAGACCATTACAATGTGTTTCAACTGCTCCGAGAGCGTGACAGTGTGAGTCGCGAATTTAACAGTTCAATAGTGGCACTGGCAACCATAGTCGGTCGACGACATGTAAAGAGTCAATTACGATAATATCCTTTAATAATTATGATTGATAGCAACCTATCTTTACCCGTTCCGTAAGTTTGATAGCCGCATCAAGACTTTTACGTGAGAAAAGAAAAGAGAAATCGAGAGGGTGACGTATTAGGGACAGAATTGGAATTAAGACCACGTGTTTAGGAAAAATGAAACATACGCTGTTGATGACAGCTCGCTGTCGGTGGAGCTATAAAAAAGAACTGTGTTTGGGAAAACTAATTTATAAAAAATTGCCTACCTAATCTTTGGCTAAATAATGCAATTTGGTGGATAAGGACAGCAAACTTGAAAGCTCTTCATACATATTTAAGAGTGTTACTTGCTTGTACCAAAATTTAAATGGTAAAAAAAAACGATAATGGACAAATTTGTGATTTCATCTTAACCATTGTATAGGATTTCGTACCGTACCGACCGGTACGTACCGTTCCGGCCGAAAACCGGTACCGGTACAGATATAGATGGTACCGGTGAAAAATACCGGTCGGTACCGGCCAATTTCTGCCGTACTGACCGGTATTAAAAATACCGGTTTAATACCAGTTGGTACCGAAAATTTTAAAAAATTCGAGGGACTTTTTGCAAAATTTTCAAAAATTTTCAAAATTTTCCTCCCTTTCTCCTACCTCTTCTTCCCCCTTTTTTTTTCAAAGTTTTCAAAAT
>JAOQMP010000169.1:95059-117435 GCA_027563575.1 Erythroxylum pedicellare | reverse complement strand
ATCGATGATTTGATTGCTCAGGTGGTACATGAGTTCCTTTCTTAAAAAAAAAAGGGTTAAAGAGCTTAATTCTTTCCTTATCTGCCTTATTCTTAAGATTCCTAATGTAATTAATCTCAAGGATTTTCGCCCCATCTCTTATTGTAACAACATTTATAAGATGATATCAAAACTGGTTATTGATAGAAGAAAAGGATGTTTGAAGAGTCTTATCCATCATTCTCAGTTTGCTTTCATTTGAGGTAGATCTATTACATAAAACATTTTTATTGATTCAGGAACTTCTGAGGGATTATGACACTAATAGATCTATTAAGGGTTGTGCTATTAAAGTGGATTTCTCTAAAGCTTTTGATACAATCAGATGGGATTTTACCATGAGTTATCTGAAATGGTTTGGATTTCCTAGCAAATTTATTTCTTGGATTGAAGCCTGCATCTCAACTACTTCTTTCAACATTCTAATTAATGGTAATCCAAGCCTCCCATTTAAGGTTATTAATGGGATTAAGCAATGGGAACCCATTTCCCCTATTCCTTTTTGTCATCGCCTTGGAAACTTTTATAAGGATGATTTTAAGAAATATTCAAGTAAGTTCTAATTTTAGGTTTCATTCGTAAATGGAAAGACCTCAAGATCACACATCATAGCTTTCTTGATGACTTGATAATTCTTTTCAGAGTTGATTTCCTCTCTATTTTAGTCTTGATCAACTACTAAGGAGTTTTTCAAGATTTCAGGAATTGACATTAATTGATATAAAAAGGATGATATATGTATCATCTGATGTTAAATTCACTACAAGCGTGAGACTATTAACAAGTTTGAATGTGAAATCACTTCCTTTCAAGTACCTGAGAGTCCCTATCTCCTCTAAAAAGAAAAAGTATCAGGATTGTTTACCTCTTGACAAAGTGTCGTTACCCTTGCAAATTAACCCTACACCAACTTACTAATTTTATGCTTCTTAACTACTAATTAAACAAATCTTCAAAAACAATCATAGGGTTCATAACTACTAATCGACTTATGTCATGTTCGAGCATTACGATAGTCGATGTAATGATCTTGACTTAAAAACCTCGACAACTACTATCATCAGTTTAAGTCAAAGTTCGAATTCTCTTAGGGAAGGTTTGACAACTACTATCAACAACCTAGGAAGAAGTTCGAGAACTAAGAAGAAGTTTTAAAGACTGAGAAGAACTTTCGAAGACTCAGAAGAAGCAATCTGAGTTAGTTACAGAACTCAATTGAATAACGGTTTCTACAAGATGCAAGAAACAATAAACAAGATTCAAGAAGCAGTTGAAGACTTAGGCTATAAATGCTAGTCATAGTCAAAGACTGAACAATTTTTTTGCTTACAAGTGATCACTTAAAAATTCTATATACAAAGTGCAATACAAGAGAGTAAATAGTACTGTAACAAAAGCTCACATTATCTTTCTAATGAGAGAAAGAAAAGACTGAGAGGTTGGAGAGGCTAAGATAGATGAAAGAATACTTAATGTAAGAGACCTGAAGAGGCTTTGGAAGGGAGGAAAGAATACTTATAAATTTGACGAAGTATAGTGAAAACTCATAAGGATTCTGAGAACTGGATATAGCCCAAGGTTTGGGGTGAACCAGTATAAAAATCACATCGTCCATCTTCTAACTCTTGACTCTTAAATACTCTTGTTCTTATACAAGTTTGTACAAGTTATTTGCGATTTGGTATTCATCTCATACTTGAAAAAGTTTCTTTTCCAAGAAATATCAAAGGCTTTGTGTATTCACAAAAATATTACACAATTCAACCCCCCTTCTTGTGTACGTCATATATTATACGTAAGTTCTATATTAACATGTGATTTACTTCAAGATTTATAAATGTGAAACTAATCTCTACAAGGAGTCATATGCCACGTTGCTCTTGAATCCATTATCTAGGCATCAGTGAGCTTTAATTTGTCTTTGAACACTATTACTTCTTCACTATATAAGATTTATCCATTGGCAACATATCCCTAAGAAGTTGATGCTTCAGAGGCCTTCTCTCCACCCTTCCTGAATCGACATTCAATTTTAAGGTATCCTCTCTTGCCATAGTTGTAACACTTGATATTTTTCTTACTTCTGGATTTCGACCTTCCTTATTTGTGTCTCCTAATTAAATCATGCCAAGCTTTCTTTCTTGTTGATGTGTTCACTTTCTTCTTCAAGAACTGAAGCAATGACATCATCAAATACCAAAGTATCCAAGAGGATACTATTGGTTAAATTAATGATGAGTTGGTCATATGAATCTAGAAGTTTTTGAAGTAGATTCTCCTCACATTCAGTTAGATTTACATTATGTCCCAACCTTAAAGGTTGAGAGCATAGAGAGGTTGGAATATTAATATACTCCATTAAAGAAGTAGATTCAGGCATTCGGAATGTGTAGAGTCTCTTCTTCAGAAAGATTTTATTGTAAAGAGACTTAACTTCATATAATTTTGAGAGATAATTCCATATCTCCTTGGTTGTTTTCTTTTCCTCTACACCTTGAAAAATATCATCTGACAGATTAAGATGCAAATTTGACATAGCTAATGCATCTATTTTTTTCCATTTATCGTCATTTGTGAAGCCCATTGGCCTAGTACTAATGGCCTCTAAGCAATTATCTTTTACTAATACTACCTTCATCTTCAATTTTCATAATGAGAATTTTTTCCTTTCAAACTTTGTAATATTGAATTTGGTCGACATCACTTATATCACAATTTGGCTCTTGTAACACAAGAATTGACTCCTACTCTCACATATGAAAAGGGAAACCACCTCAAGTTACCTCCACTTTGTATCGAATAAGGTTGTAGTACACCAGGAAAGGTTAGAGGGGTAAAAAATGATCCCATTTAAACCCAGTCTCCTTAGATAGAGATTTTCCTAAACATGCACTCAATCACCTCATATACTGATGAAAAATGCCAAAAACGACAACAAGAACACTAAGGAAAAACTCATTTTCTATTGTAGAATATCAAATTATGCTGTAACCACGGAGCATACTTGAGCAAACCTTAGGCTCTAATATCACTAATAGGAGATGGACTCTACCAGATAGAGAAAACATACCAATAAAAGAAATTGAGATAAAAAGGGACACATAAAATTTAATATGGAAAACCCCTTACTAATTATAAGGAAAAACCACAGGCAAGAATATAAAACTTTCCACGATAAAAATAAAGATTACAAGAGGAAGAGGAAGATCTCACAATTTATACCAAGAATTAATACACAAGGATGTAAGAAAGAGATTTAGCATATGGAGAACCTTAAGGGAAGGTCTCCTTATATAGCCTTAATTAAGGCTTCTAATTCTACCTACTTTTGATATGGGATAAAAGCCAACATGTATTAATACAACTAAATCCATGTTAATTCATACCTTTGCTTACCAAAATTTTTCATCAATTATCAAACTAGACCCTATATTGACTTAGAAAAGAAATTAATCAAGTGACTTAATATATATAACCTAGAGAATTATCAGTTCTTGTCAATTATTATTCACCTTAAAAGTAATTATATTAATTAAAAATAAATTGAAATCCTTATTTAAATAACCCTCAAGATTATCATAAGTAACTTCCATGCTTTTAACTAAATGGAATATAAAATATAAATAATTATTTAATGTATTTTAGTTAATAATGTTTATTTTTATGTTAGAAAAGAATGTATTGCTCAAAACCTTAGGAAGAGAAAGTAGAGAAAGAAAAGAATACATTCTTTTCAACTTTCTATTCTTAGTTATTTTTCTTCATGCTAGTCTCCTCTTTCATGTTCCTTAGAATGGCATGGGGACTTCCTTAATAGAAACACTCTGAGCCATAGATCCCTCTCTGTCTGAGTTAGCTGCAATTAGTTGTGTACAACTAGCAGAGATGACTTTAATAATAAAAGACTGGCTTTTTCCTTCTATCAGGTGTTGATTTTCCATATTTGTATAACTCTAAAGCTAGGGATAAAGCTACCAAGCAGGCTAAGGATTCTCTTAAGCCATAGAACAATGTATTAAAGGCTATATATGGAATAAGATGGAGCTACAAAAAATGCTCTTAGCTAAAGAGAACTCCTTCATATTTAAATTATTTAAAGATGCATATTTTCTAAGCTTTTTGGAGCAAGCCCCTCGTATATAGCTAGAAAGCCATAATTGCTTCAGAAATGGTACCCTAGGATGGTTTTGGATAGAAGAAAATTTGAGCATATACCACTACAGGTTAATTTCCATAATGTCCTTATAAATTTATAGATATTGAGGGATTGAGCTTTTAGGTAAGCATTTGTGCCTAGACTCACACACAACTAGACTAGAGAGACTATGATATGCAAGATTTCATATAGAGACCAAGAAGGATGCAAAATTTTCTTGATACACTCTGTGTCAAAAAGCTCTTAGAGGATAATGAACTGATTGACTTTAAATTTAAAGTTTTGTACACTTGGAAGCCTATAAACGAGCTCAAAAGCGGAGACCAATTAGGAAAGTATTCAAAATTGGGCTAAGTTAGGTTGAAACTTAAACTTGTACTTAAGCTATTGACAAGGTGACTATACATCATAACAAACTAAACAACAAAAGATGACTAAGGAAACGAATTTTCATATGGAGAGCAATAGAGAAAGGGAGGCTAGTCTTAATACTAGTAAGTTATACACTAAAGGATCACTAGTTCCTATGTATAATCCTGAACATCCTTATCAAATTATGGATAATACCAATAGAAATATGGATGTTCTTGTTTATACTTTTAACTTAAATACGAATAGTAAGGAGAAATCAATACCATATGAGGAAAATTAGTTAATGATTGGTAATGTGGACAAAGGTTGCCTAGTTGAAGAGGTCTTTACTATGGTATCTTCTATTTCTAGAAGGAGGTCTAGAATGAAATCAAGGATAAGAGAACTTCAATTAGGGTCTTCCCCTTTATCTTGACCATATCTATCCTTGTATGAAACATAGAGATTTTATTTTAGAGAAAAGCCCTATATTACTTGGACTTTTAGAAATGAAAATAAAGTTGGAAAGGCATATGGAGAGCCTTAGATTTTTGGTCAATAAATGGAGATACATCTCCAATTACTCTCACCATTTTAGTGGCAGGGTGGTGGTGGCTTACAATCCTACATTAATCTAAGTAACTAAGTTGCTTAGCTCGGATCAACTTATCCTCATTTCTTGTAATTTGAAAATGACAATAGGATCTTTTATTATCTCCATCATTTATACTACCAATTTGAGCTTCCAAAGAATGAGTCTTTAGGATGTTTTGAGGAGAATTCATGTAGGTATTCAAATTCTGTGGCTACTATTAGGAGATCTACACTATGTATTGTCCTTGAATGAAGCTGAAGGGAGTAGAGTTGATCATAAACATCTGATAGAGGAAGTTAGCTTCTTAATCAATTAGATTAGATTAATTAACCATATCTTTGTAAATCAATTTTCATATAAAGCAACAATAAAATGAATATTGGTTCATTAGGAAAAAAATTAATAAAGTATCGGTGAACAAGAAGTGGTTAAGAAAATTTCTAGTAGGTTTTACTAAATTTGGACCTCCTCTTTTCTCTGATCATTCGACAATAAAAGTGCTACTATTTAATCCTATCACCTTTAATAAGGAACCATTTAGATTTTTTAATTACCTACTCCAAGTTTAGGGGTTTGAGAGAGTTATCTTGAACGGAATGCATAGCAATATTTTTAGTTGTGAAGCCTTTCACATAGTTACTAAGCTGAATGCCATTAAAGAAAAAATGAAGGCCCTCAATGGAAGAGTTTGCTTAGATATTGAAGCTCAAGTCAGAGTCATAAACAAGTCTTTTATATTCCTCTAAAATGAATGTTACAAAAATCCTTATAATTCTACTTTAAGAGGCTATGAGCTTCAATCACCACACTTAGGCACTAAATTTCCATAATTATCTACTAAATTAGAAGGAAAGGATTAACTTATTCAAGAGGGAAATAAAAGCATCAATTTCTTCTTTAACTTTATTTTATCTTATATGTATAGCAACAAAATTAAAACCTTGGTTGATGATCTTAGAATTCATATAGTAATTAGACTGGGATTAATGATATCTCTAACAATTACTTCGTTACTCTTCTAGGTACTAGATCCCCTTATGAATCATTTGTGCAGGTTCTAAAGAGCTTAATTGGTCCTAGTTTGAATGTGGAAGCTTCTAGTATCCTAGCCAAACCCTTTACTCTTGAGGACATTAAGCATTTCTATTTAAACTAAATAAAACATCTAGACTTAATGGCTTTAATGCCTTATTCTTTTGAAATACTTGGTCCATTATAAGGCGTGTATTGGGGGAGTATGTGTGAAATTCTTTAGAAGCAATAATATATTGAGGAAAATTAATAAAACCTTTATTTTTCTAGTTCCTAGAAAGAAAAACCTAAGTTACATATAAGATTTTCGCGTGATCTCATGCTATAATACAATTTATATAGTAATAGCCAAAAATCTAGCTCTAAGGCTAAGGGAGGCACTTAAGCCACTCATTAAATTTTTTCAAGGGGCATTTCTCAATGGAAGAAATATATTAAAGAAATTACTCCTATTTTAGTAGTTACTTAAGGATTACAATGCTCATTCATCAATCAAGAGTTGTTCCTTAAATATTGATTTCTTTAAGAAATTTCATTATTTGGACTTTTTTTAGTTAATAGTCTTTATGCATTCGACTTCGTTGAGTAGTTCATACAATTCATAATGGCTATAAATTTTTTTTAACTAAGCTAATTGCCAAAAACATTGAGGTTATGGGATCTTTTAAATTTCTTCATAAATGTCACTAACTTAACATTTTTAGTTTAACATTTATGGATTTTTTATTATTTTGTGGAGATCATTCTATTTCCTTGAAGCTAATTATAGACTCCTTGACATGCTTCTCTTAAATTTCTAACTGAGGATTAATATGGTTAAAAGAAAATTATAGAAATGTTTTTAGGTTAGGCATAATCTTTGTCCTTCAAACCCAACATACCCCTTTGTCTATCTTGGCTTTCCAATTTCCTCCAAGAATCTTAAGTATTTAGAGTGAATCCCAAGATGGAAGTTGTCAAAACAAGATATTTTCTTGAAAAAAATTCATTTCACAAGCAAGGAGAATTTAGTTTATCAGTTTAGTTCTCTTAAACCTATATGTATATTTAAATGAACTTGATCATTCCAAAAAGACCAGTTAAGAAGGTGGAAAATTTATCAAACTATATATATGGATAGGTGATATTAACAACCCACATGGGGCCAAAATCAAGTGGTCTGAGTTATGTTATCCAAAGTATAAGGGAAGTCTGGGTCCGATTTCTCTCTATTCTTTGAATCAAATGTTTTTTATAAGAGAATCTAGAGATTATGTAATAATAAGGAGGTTATATGGTTCAAATGAATACATATTTACTACTTATATAATACTAGCTGTTACTGCCTAAAGGAGATTAGAGAGCATTCTTGGTCACTTATAAAGATGTTAAGATTGAAGGGAATTCTATACCCCTTTTTTAAAAGATTGATTAGAAATAGCTAAGATACCTAGTTTTGGTTTGAAAATTAGTGTCACTTGATTCCACTCCACTTAAGGAATAATTTGAATACACTCAGGATGAGGATCCTTCAGAACGATGAAGTAGTAGAAGTCCTTTATAGGGATACTTGGAGATGTAACTTTAGAGGAATGTCTTCAATTGAAGCCAATTTTCCAAGTTACAATCTAAACCCTAGTGCAACTGATTGCACAATTTGTTTAAAGGATAAATCTTAAGTCTTCAATAATAATTCTTACTTGAAAATCTTGAGAACTCACTACCAAAAGGTAGTTTTGTCTGACCTTATTTGTTCTAAGACCTTAGTGACTAAAGACTTTATAATAAGTTAGCATGCTATAAAGCTATGGTTAAAGAAAAAGGACAGGTTTGGAGGATCTTAGAACCATTGTTATTACTTATGCCAACTTCTAGTAGAGTCTATTCCTTAACTGTTTTTCAATGTTGTTATTCTCAAGTAATTTGGTCTAGGATATAATAGATGGTTTATACATATTATAATGCAAATGATTGGCACATGATTGCTGAATAGGCCAGCTACTTTATCTTAAGGTTAGGAAGAGATTCTAACATCTTTAGGAATAGTACATATTTTATATGCTATATTTATATATTATAGAGAGAAAGCATCAATATAATTGATAAAGGGGTGAGTTAGGAAAAATATGTACTATTGGATAGGACCATTCATTGAATAAAAGACGTGATTATAGTTAACAATGTTGACGTTGGAATAAGTGAACACTTAGGGTCTAACCTAGAAATTTGTATAAATTTTATTTCATTATAAAGTTGAGAATATGAGGATATGATTATAACTCCTCATCTGGATGTAGAGATATGTGTAATATCCTCTACATGTTAACTTGATGAAAGTCAAGTTAACCTATTATTTGATCATCTAAGGCTAAAACTATGGTATCTATGAAGACATTGCCACTATTATAAGAATGGAAAGATAAATATCAAGTCCTGGGATGAAATACTTGCAAAGTAAGCTTAAAACAACTATACTATACTGTTGTTTTAAAATGTTAAATTCCTCTAGTAATTATAAAATCTTATGATATTAGTAAGCTCTTATGAGTTTGTCTTGTAGCTTTTGTACTTAAACACTTTAAAATATTTACCTTATTCTTTTGGAAATCTAAGTTATTTAATTTTTTGAAAAAGAATGTATATAAATGATACCATCCTTATTAGAGGTAGTTATCTTTTTCTTCACGTCATAGTTATGTGATGATGTTTAATAGTATGGTCGCTGCATTACTATAAGTAATGCATAGATTGCTTGGTAAGATTATTTCCCTCATCTAATATAAAGTGCCTTATGAAGTTTTAAATCATTTTTCTACGCCTTAGAAAGTTCTTAAAGTCTTTTCCTTCCACATTGTATATACTATACACCTAAAATCTATTTTAAATATTGTATTATTGAATTTGTGTAACTGATGGGGTTATTTATCCCATTATATCCATTTTATTCATTGATAATATAGGATGCACATTTATTGGATTATCTCCATATAACTGTTGCTTATTAGCATTAAGAGATCGAGTTCTTAGTGGATATGTGCACTTGATTGCATAAGTTACAAGTGAGGTTAAAGTCATTTGAGATTTTAATTATGTCCATTGTATTCAGTTTATGCTTGATGGCTAGCCATGGAATAAATGAGACCTCTAGAAGGTTACGTTTGAACTAAACTAACATATATTGTGAGACTTTAGGCATAGACATTCTAAAGATCAACTAATACATCTTGTCTATTGGACAGAATCCTTCAAGTTTGAATTAGAGTTATAATTAGGAACTATATAAAGTATACCAAAGAAGCACTTTATCTTGTATAATCATTCGTTATCTTTAATTATTTTCTTAACATTTACATGATCTAGTAGCATATTTCTCATACTATTCAAATGAAAGATCATGTAAATAAGCCATAAATCATTTTAGTTAAAATATCATATCCAAGTGATGTTCCATTCGTATTTGCATTTCATCTCCTTATATAAGTATTCCCTCAACTTTAGGAGTTGCAATGTAGTCAAAGAAGAGTCTATTCTAGATTTAACTTTATGAAAACCCTTCTTTTTAAATATTATGTATAAAACTATTGCACTCACAAGGTTTTTTTTATTTGAATGGATTCTTTAGATTATCTTAGCTATTAATACCTTGTTTAAAGTTCTTATAGGGATAATTCCAAAACCTCACCCATTTTTAAGTAAACATACATCTAACCACTTGATTTTTTTATTGACCTCTTCAAGGAATCTCTAGACTAAAGAAAGTTCCTAATCATTCTCCCTCTAGTCTTGATTAGGTTCTTAGGGAGTATTAAATGTGCGGACCAATATACATGCAAGTTGTTGAGGACTATCTTTATAAGTTGGAACTTACCTATACTAATAAAGGCTATATGGATCGAATAACCACTATTTCTTTATATAGTGACAAATAATGGTTGGAAATCTTTGAAAGTTAATCTCTTGGTTGTGATTGGCACTGCTAAGTAAGTGAAAGGAAGGTCCTTTATTTGAAGACCTATAATGTTAGGCATCCAATTTGTTAAGTGCCTTGTACCTCCTAAGACAAACAAATGACTTTTATCCTTATTAATATAGAGACTTTAGAGACTATTAAACATAAGAAGAGATTCATTAATGATTTAATTGAATTTGAGTTAGCATTGTAAAGCAACAATATGTCATCCACAAATAATAGGTTGTAGTTCATCAACTTTTTTCATTTTTTATGAAACATGAACTTAAAATTAAACTTTATATTGTGGTTACCTTAATAAATAGGGTAAAAAAGTATAGGAAAAAGGGATCTCCTTCTCTCAATTCTTTTTCTCCCTTGATCAACTGAGTAGGCTCATTATTAATCAAAATGCTATAAAGGGTGATTGTGGTGCATATCTAAATTTATCTAAGAACTTTAAGATGAATAAAAAAGCTTCTAAAGAGTGTAGAATAAAGTTCTAGTTTAGGGAAATTCAAAATAAATGAAAATCAATTTTATAGAACAAATTTTAAACGAGTTTCTTATATTGCAATTTTTGAACAATTTTTGAGCCAACAAGATGTTATCTTTAACATACCTCCCTTGAATAAAGCTCATTGAGCCATATCAATGATTATAGTTAACACTAATTTTAGTTTAGAGGTTAAAATTTTAGAGATGATCTAATGCATTATTTGTAATATGAAATATGCCTATAGTCATAAAATAAAGTTGGATTAGGGATCTTTAGAATGAGACTATTGTGAGTTTTGTTTAGTTCCTTTAACATTTTACCATTGCTAAATGTTCTAGAATGGAGTTGGCTATAAGAATTTTGATCTAGCTTTAATACCCCTAGAAGAAATAGACATTTAATCCATTAGGTCATAAGGCCTTATTAGAATACCAAGAAGTGCTTTCTTAATGTTTAAAGTGTTGAAAGAACGTCAAATTTTAAGGAATTTTTTGACCTTTCGAACCCTGAAAAATCCTAGGGTAACCCAAAACATAAGAGGATATAAAAAGAACAACAAGAACAGAAAGAAGGAGCTTTTGCATCAGTCACTTTTAGAGAAACCCTAGAGAGAATTATTCAAAGATAGAGAAAGAGAAGAAGGAAGAGAGAAAAGGAGAAGAAGTCGACTTAACATACTTCTAAGATCAACAGTTTCCCAATGTCGTTGCCTCTTGTCGTTCTTTCAATTTCGTATTTCCTGCTATTTTCATTTTTATTATTATATGGAATTGGAATAACAATAGATGATAGGATTTTTGGATGTTGATGATATTCTATACTCAACTTTGGGGTTTTATCTTCGATTTAATGAAATATGATTCGTTATGTGTTATTTGAATTGATTGTGATTTAATTCTAGACGTGCATAATTTGATAATAAGCTTAGACGTTGAATCGAGTGAAAAATAATTAAATGGGCTAACGAGAGTTAGGTGATTTAATATAACAAGAATTAAATCAAATCGGTAAATTGTACAAAGAGAGATCTTGCATAGGTTTTTGATAGTTTATTAGACAACTTCATATCTAATTAGGGTTTTGGATAGGTTATTAATTAAGAAATTATAACTTCCATAATATAATTAGGGTTAATGGTTATAACTCGAGAGAGACCAATCAACCTTATGATCATCTAAAACCAATAATCCAGTAATTCATAATCGATTAGGTTAGCATTAAAGATAGGTAAAATTCCCTTTCTCTCAAATGGTAATTCCTTTAGGTTGATTCTTAAGTGTGTGTTGCAACTACAAAATTGTTAATATTTTTATGATTGATTCTTGAATTGGTTTGCTTGATTAAATTGAATTCTCATTTTAGTTCCATTACATTTTGAATTATTATGGCCTTAAATTTAGGATTAGATTATCCCTCCCCATAGGATCAATACCTTAGGTACTACGCGAACGACCCGTGTGCTTGCAGATTATCAAGGTTAATTAATTAAAATTTATACATATTAACAACCCAATTATGTTTTAAAAGTAATCATGCGTCACTTATTTCATCTTTTATACCTTCCCAACCACTTAACCATCCTCCCTTATCAATGATGTAATTGTATTAGTTTCTCTTCTTAAAAGAATTCTTTTTGGAAGTAACTAGAATTCTATCCACCTTTTAAAGTCATTGAAGTATTGATTTTTTCTTTAGAAGCAAGTTTTAAACTTTTAAAGCTTATATGTAATTCATTAAGGCTAACATATTTTACATATGTTTTACCAATCTTATAGAGATTGGTAAAGCTTACCCTATTTTTGGTTATGAAAGCTTTTAGCTTCCTTAATTGCCAAGTATGTTTTGATATAGTGCTTTAGGTTTAGCCTTTTAAGTTCCTCCTTTAACATTTATAGTTTCCTCAAACATTTGTATATTTCAAAACCTTGGAAATTGGTAGCCATTCATTTGACAAATACCTCATGACCCTCTAGTTTGGTTAAATATCATTAAACCTAAATGGGGTTTTTTTTATATTTATGAATCTACTCTTTTAAACAATGAATTTCAATAGGAGAATGGTATGAAGTAAGATTTCCACTATAAATGGCTTCATTAGAAGGGAATTGTGACAACCACAAGCGACTAACTAGTTTCCTATCTAGTTATATCCTAATAAACCATCTCTCCAATATGTGTTTAATCGATTATACATTTAATCCATAACACTTAATGATTAATGATATAAAAATGCTTAAGATACTTATTTTAGTCCATATTTGGTTTTAGGTACAATTTGGAAATGAAGGACCTAAAGTGAGTTGAAAGCTCTAAATTTGAGCCATTTTCTGAAGATTCACACTCACTTGTCTTCATTTAACAAGAAAAAGAAGAATTAGAGCAAGAGGAGATAAGAACATGCATGAATATGAAGAGTATATATGAAAAGAGTGCTGGAAATTAGTCACCACCTATGTCATGGGGTGACACATTAGTCACCATTTGTGTCACGGGGTGATACATTAGTCACCAACACACCACTCACACCCGTGACACACAACTCACTACCGTGAGTTATCACACCTGTGCATAACCACTCATGGTGGTGAGTTGTGTGTCACGGGTGTGACTTTCACGTTGTCTACTATTCTATGTGAAAAAGGTTTGATTCAAATTTTAGTTTTGTGACCTTATTCTAACCTACAAATGATTTGAAATTCTAACCTACAAATGATTTGAAATGGATATTGAAACTTCTCAATTTGATGTTTACTTGTACTATAGAGGAGAGTATTATTCTGTTAAATTTTCTAAGGATCATCTAAGGAGCATTTATATTGGTATGAATAACTTTTAGATCATTCTAAAATGAAGTTCTTTAAAAGCCAATGTTTATATCAAATTAGGGGCGTAAGATCCTAATTGCTAAATGGATTAATTGATTAGAGGCTCTTGAATGAATAACTTCAATTTTATTAAGGTTAAAAGCAATAACTATCCTTTCATTGAAATGGTATTGATGGTTGGTGACAATAGATCAATGCTAACCTAAAAACCACAACTTCTTTCATTGTTTAGCTTTCAAATTAGTCTTTAAAAGACCTTCTAACATAGACTTTATTTTTAAAAGGTAATCATATAATACCTATTATTTTTAGGACTATGTAGCTCATCTAACATTCGATGTTATGATTGACATCAAAGAGTGGTTTGAGAGTTTTTTTTTTTATACCTTTTACTTTAGCTTTCCTACTAGATATTCTCCTATATGTAAGGATGAATTTGTTTACTAAGTATACCTAGTCAATTTTGTCTTTATTCCTCAACTTTGGTGTGTTTACCTCTTCTAGATCTCCACAATAATTAGAGGTCAAAATATTAGTCTATAGATTGTTGTTATTTATGTAACAGCCCAGACCACCTGCCTATAGATACTGTTTGTTTTGGATTGCCCATCGGGTCAACACCCTCACAGTTCTGCTCTTCCCACACCCAGGAAAACGTGTCTATAGGGACAAGGTATCCGTACCCTTATAAGGTGTACTTTGTTCTCCTCTACAACTAATGTGGGATCTCACAATCTACCCTTTTAGGGTCCAGCGTCCTCACTAGCATAACGGGTCGAGAACCTGGCTTTGATACCAACTTAATTGTCACAACCCAGTACCACATTGGGCACATGATAACCGTCGCATACTCGGGCTAAAGACACTTATGATACCCTTAATCTGACTATGTAAGGCTAACTGAATACTTTTTTAAAAGCATTTGAGTAACACAACAGTTGTATTTAAAAAAATCCCAAACTTAATCATAACACCTGCAAACAATTTTAAACACACTTCTATATTCACATTAAAATTCTACCACAACTTCTGGACTTTTAAGTTCATTCAAAAGTAATCTTAACAACAGTACCAAAAGTTAGTACATAAGGTTTTTTACAACCACAAGATAGTTAAAAGTTAATTTATAAAATCATAAAACATATCAACATAAACAAAGTAATAAAAAACAGTTCATGAGCCACTATACATCAAAAGTACAAAACAAAGACTACCCACGTGCGGTCATGCCACGAAAATGTCAAAAGATCGCACGATACACTCAGAACTTCAAGCTCACCAAATTAAACTGCATGGTTAGAAGGAAGAGGGGGTGAGTACACTATGTACTTAGTGAGTAGGAAAAACATATATCATAAGTAGAACTCAATACACACTAAGACGGTGTAGATAACCTATGAAGTGAACATGCATAACATAGAAGCATATAGGCCTAGCCTATGACTCAGCGTATACTGGTTAGGAACCATATAGGCCTAGCCTATTAATCACTCATTTGGTGAACATAGGTTTCAGTTCCAGTACACAAAAGCAAAAAAGCATCATATGTATAAATCAAATCTCGTCAGAAAATAAATCTCAGAATAGGCCAAAACAATAATGTGTGTCGCCACTAGTTAACCAAACTAGTTTGCACAACCACCGATTCCTGGTGTTGGCTCAACTTTCATTTATGGTGGGTCCAGACTACAGTCGACAAGAGTGATGGTCCTAGGTGATGAATCACCCACAAGTCTCGTAGAAAGGTGTCGATACAGGGACTTGACTTTTATGTACCAATGTCAAGGGTATGGGGGTCGCTTAA
Source organism: Erythroxylum pedicellare (assembly GCA_027563575.1). Classification (NCBI taxonomy): domain Eukaryota; kingdom Viridiplantae; phylum Streptophyta; class Magnoliopsida; order Malpighiales; family Erythroxylaceae; genus Erythroxylum; species Erythroxylum pedicellare. The sequence continues at coordinate 102,206 of JAOQMP010000169.1, read as the reverse complement.
TTTGTTGTGCCTACGACATGATTGGACAATTACCTTACCAATCACAAAAAATCATATACAAATATTAAGTACTAAAATCAAGTAAGACACTATAACTTTATTTATCAGTCCAACCAATAAAATGAAACCTTGCCATGTCTCTAAGCCAAAAGAGAACAAATACGTGCATCATACATGACTCAATTATACATATGAAAGTTCCAAGACATTATTTCATGCAATAAAAGTCATCTTTTGCACTCCAAATGCAAAGTTGTTCAAAAATGTAGTTTTAGAAAATAAAACATTGTCCTTTGCACTTCAAGTGCAGGTTTGTTAAAAATAACATCATTTTTCAAAATACGTAATAAAAAAATCAATTTCACTATAAGTGGAAAGAGTTATTCAAAACAATATCATTTATTAAAGACACAAATATACTAGCATCTATTTGGGATTCAATTCTACTATGCATTACCTATGTTCAAAATTCACTACAAGTCATCATGCGTGTCTTAGGATGTTCTAACACCATTTGAGAGATATGGTTTTCTAAACTCACCTCAAAAGAAGGTGTACATTCCGTTGACTTAAACAATCCCCAGTACAAACTCCTTAATCCACAGCCCCTGAGCCTTTATACATAAAAATATACAATGTATTTACTACTCAAACATATATCTCATATTCATACACCGCCACAACCAAATTAATCCCTAATCAATCATCATAAATGTTATTTTAATCTATAGGTCAATAATTCACTTACTAATTCATCTCAATGTCTCCTTAAGCATCAAGCTAACCTAACCTTATGTGCAATGTTGACATCCTTTTCTTCCTAATGTTCCTTTATGAACAAGCTGTTTTCTTTTAATCAAAACTCTCTCTACAAAAATTCAAATGTCATTATTCTTGTGCCCCCCAAAACTAGACTTTCATTAGTATTAAATATCTAAAAATTACATAAACAAAATCTCCCTTTAAAATATAATCTCCAAAGTAAGAAATAGACTGGCAACCAATACTCAACCCTCAATAAATCATTATTAATACATATCCTAACAAAACTGTTTTACAGAAGCATTAATAAGACATCAATAATCATTTTTCATGTTTTATTCTTTCACTAATTAGGACTCTAAGTTCCTAAAAAATTAGGAAATAATACAAGTATCTTGCACAGGGGTCTATCACAGGCAGTATTATGGAAACAAACATAACTCGAGTTCTGGTTAATATTTTGTCAATCCACTTTAACATAGGTCAAGTTAAGAGATATATCTACATCTTTCATTCTTTGACTTTCTTCAAATTCGTGTTCTAAGAATATGAAAAACATATCGAATGAGAAAGATGAAATTGAAACCCCGAATTTCAACTTACCTTGATAACTTCTTTCCTTCTTCTCTTGTCTTCCCCTTTTCTCTCCTCCTCTTCTTATTTTCATTTTTCTCCCTCTTCTCTTATGGCAGACCTTCGCTCTTACTTCTATTGCCTTTTCATCCATTTTCTTTAGAAAATTCAAGAAGGTCAAACTAATCCATATGTCACCATTCCCTTAGTCCATGAGTCACCATTGTATTGGTACAGGTGTTATCCCTCTATTGGTCCATGTGTTACTTACTTTAGGCTCCACAAGTCACTCATTTTAAGCCTCCTTATGTCACTACTTGTAAGGCTACACATGTCATCATTCTATTGCTCCACATGTCACAAGTCTAAAGCGTCATTTGCCACAAACTTAAAGGTCTACTTGTCCAAAACTCAAGCCACTTGTCATCCATTTAACTGAGTCATTTATCATCTATTCCTAAGGCCACATGTCACCATTTCATAGGCCTAATCAACCTAAATTATCGTGTATCAATTTGTCTTGCTCTTTAACATTTTTCTTATACTAAGTGCACATATCACCTTATCAATTACTCAATTGTAACAATAAATTCTAAATTCACTAATTATAATCCATCAAAACAAAATTCAAGACAAAATCAACATACAATTACATTATGATCAGTAAAATCCTTTCATACCCCAAAACATGTCAATTGAGTGCATATAATATCTTATAGTGTTTTCTAAATCATGATTCATATGTGGATATGAATATTATGCATGTGAATGAAATACACCTCGTAAATTCTTAAATAAAATTACTCATATAACTCAATCTGACAGTTTAATCTCTTAATAATTTTAGGAAGCAGGATATTATAACTCTCCCCCTTAAGAAATTTCATCCTCAAAATTCTTACTTGACTGATCAAACAGATGGGTAATGCTATCTCTATAAAATCAAAGAAAAAGACATTGTTTAATAAAATAGATTGAACTAAGCCTAACTTATCCGACATCTTAATCACCCCAAGAAATGTCAACAAGTACTCCCATCGGGGTCGAAATCATCTGACCGTTAAGGACGTCAACTTAACGATCTGACACTCAACTTTTTGACTAAAGACTTTCGACACCCATAGTCGACTTCTAACACTTTTGAAAATGGTAATAACACTTTTGAAAACGTAAAAACCATGCTTTGATACCATTTCTAACAGCCTAAAGCACCCACCCATAGATATTGTCTGCTTTGGGTTACCCATCGGACTAACACCCTCATGGTTTTGCTCTTCCCATACCCCAATTTTGCTCTTCCCCCTCCCAAGAAAACGCATCTATGGAAGAGAGGTATCTATACCGTTATAAGGTGTACTTCGTTCTCCTCTCCAACTGATGTGGGACCTTACAATTTAACTTTATTGAATCCTTTCTATCACGAATTGCTTCACTAATATTTATCATATGAATAGCTTCTACAAGGTTAACATAATCTTATGACATTATGTGAACTTATATATTTGTTAATTTTTTGTAGCTCCTTCAGCTGTTTGATTGTTTGTGGTTTCAATACCTGCAATCTTATGAGATAGTTATGATTTGTCCTTGTAGATGTTGTTGGAATAACAATTGACCAACATTTTATATACATTAGGTGCCTCTTATCCTATCAACTTATAATAGTCTATTGCTTTAAAATACTTTCCCATTAGATTCCATTTCTTTCCTTAGTAGGCCAATGATGGCTTCTATTAATAACCATAAAATGTTCTAACATCATAACATCATCATTCAATCTTATAATAATAATTGTATTAAGTAGATCTTAATTCATTTATATCTCCACACACACTCTTGCATATCCAATTCTCTTTTTGGTTGCTATTGCTTCATCCATGTATATTGGCTTTCATATGAAGCTTGCCAAATATCTTAGTATTAATTTTAACTAATATTTCGATGGGATATTATGGATATTGATATAGATTACATGTTTCATCCTTAATTTCTGTATTTGGATACCATGTCCCTACTTTTAAAGAAAAGTTAGTTTGTTATTGATACGTCACATTCCAACCTCCAGTATTGTTTATATGCAAGCTTTTGAATCAAAATTTAAAAACAAAGAGGTTCTCATCATTAATGAGAATTTTCGATGAGCCTATCTTTTTTTCTATTGATGTTAAGACCAAACATTTATAATCAAATAGGTTCATCTCTTATCCATTAGAAAACTAACCATAGAGGTTGCCCACTTAGAAACACCATCTTTTGAAAACTCAAATGAAGGAAACATTATGTTATTACCTTCAAAGATTGTAGGTAGGATATAATAAAGCTTTTTAAGAGGTAAGGACTCCCAACCACTTGACATTAAGTAAGCTTAGCGTAAAATGAGGCATAAAATCGACTATAGCGAAAGATAAAGATTTTTAAGCTCTAGTGGTGGAATTGAGTAACTAAGTGGTAATGGGGTTAGGAGAAAGAGAGATTTAGAAGTATAATTTAGGGTGTTAATTAAAATGGTTGCATTAGGAGAAGGAGTGGAGGTCTTAATAGGTGGAGAGGAGGAGTTTAAACTAGAAGAAAATAAGGGAATGTTAAATAATTATTTAAAGTACCTTGATTAGGATCTAACATGGGAAATTATTCTAAAAATGTAAACAAAATTAAGTAATCTGAATGTTAAAAAAATTCCTAGACTATATATGGGAAGAGTTTTATGTATATGATAGTTAGGTTAAAAAGGAGAGCGGAACATAGGGAATAAAATTAACTACTTGTAACCAGGAGCAACTAAATTAAGAGAGAAAGCCAAGATAAGGAATAAACACTAACTAAAAGCCAAACACACAAAACTTAGATGGAGTAGAAAAACATATGAGAATTAAGAAAATAAGGTAACCATATTAATGAAACAAGAGCTAAGAAAAAATAATTAGAACCACATAAATTAGTGATATATGTTTAAATGTTGATTCATTTGATTTACTACACTTAGTGATTAATGCCATATAAATGCTTAAGATACTCACTTTAACTCATATTTGATTTTAGGTACATTTCGAAAGTGAAGGAGTTAAAGTGACCCAAAAGCATATTCATTGAAGCCATCTTCTCAATGTCCATACTCTATTGATTCATAGAGCAAGAAAAAGAAGAGGATTGAAAGAAGCAGAGATGAGATAGAATGTGAAGTGAAGGACAAAGGGAGGAGCATCTCACAGACACATTATAGCATGCATGGGCATGAGAACTCTTCTCACACCCATGCAACACCTCTCGTGGCTGTGAGAGGGCTTATCACAACCGTGACATGTGTATTATGGGTGTGACGGTCACACCTGTGACACACACACTCACAAGTGTGACGAAGCATGTCACACTCATAAGTCCATCTTCATAGGCATAAGAAGGAATAGTTGTCCCATTTAACCATAGTTTTTAACTATAAAGAGTAATGTTTTCGCAGCACAAAGGGACCATTCGACACAGAACTTAGCTGTAGCATTTTCTCTTTGTTTCTCTTCATTTTCTCTTCTTCTTTTAATGCCAACAAAGGCATTGATGGCCAATGCTGGGAGTTTAAAGAAGGAGATGGAAAGCTAACTTCTTAATGTCGGTTTAGAGATGACATCAACACCGATGACCCAATTAAGCATTCCTTCCTTGTATTTATTGTTTCTTTCTCTTCTTATGGATTGATTGTGTTATACTTTGCATATGGATTTGGTTTTTGTGTATGAATGATCATATTATCGTATAGTTTGATTGTTTGTGTATGAACCTATAGCTAGAAATTCAATATAATTTATAATTGTTATATTTGAGATTCATTTGTAGCGAGGAATGGTTCATAATTATTAGGGATAATATAACGTAGGTTGAATGACTCGAGCGTTTATGATTATTCCTTAGATTAATCATTTTTCCTAATTTGTTGTAAGGTCCCAAATTATACCCTAGTTAAAATGTTACATATTCATGAAAGTAAATGTGATAGGTGTTGAAATTGTGATAAGATTGTGAATTATATATGTCTTGAATTTTTGGTTTAATGGATCATACATTGATACCATTAGAAAATTGAATTACTAAAATGTACAATTGGACTAGGAAAAATGTCAAGTGGCAAGACAAATTGATACATGGAAATTTGAATGACTAAGCCTATTCATTTAGTGACAATTGGCATAAGTAAATAAGGGGAAAATGGCAATATAATTGCATGACATTTGGTATCATTGATTAAGTGACAAGTGGCTTAATAAAAGTGTGACATTTGGTAGCCTAAATGGAGGCTAAGTGGCTCATTTTTATGTATAACATTTGGGTTTTTCCATTGAAGGATATGTAGTTTGTGTCTTTGTGCCATAAGTGTCCCTAGAGAAGGACACTCATCTTACATATGGCATGGCTTTATACATTAGTTAATTTTTACTGTAACTCATCCTTCTCTTACTCATTCACCCAAAACACCATAATCTTCCAATCTTGAGTTTTTGGCTTATGTTGTGCTCAATTACCACATCATGATGTTGCATCAAGAAAGCTACCACATGCTATCTTCTATGATGTTGTCTTTTGGTGTTAAGAGCATCCTAGTTTCACTTGGATTTTGGAATTGTGTTAGTTATTTGGAAAGCTAGTTTGGCTTGTTCTTTGAAGTTAAACATGTAAGGGAGTTTTAAACTTGATCGCATGTATTAATACAAGTTTTATGATAATTGAATTGGCATGAAATATCTGTTATGATGTTGATAATTGAGTGCTGGAAAATGATCCTTGTTTGGCAAATTTTGTTTTGGTTTTGATGTATGTAAGATAATGATTTGTGAGTTTTCTAATGAATGATTTTTTAATTAAGTTTGGACCTGAATTTGATAAGGGATTGAAGCATAAATAAGGTAGAATTGAAGTGAAATTGATCGACTTTGGTGAAGGTATGTTGGGATGGAATATGAAGGAGTAAAATTTGGAAGCAAAATGAAGGTTGTGGGTTAGTGAACCTTCGGTTCACTGATCCCATGATCTTGGCATTTATATGGCTCATTCCCACTGCCGTGGGAAGTACTTAGGAAGGAGAAAAGGTTGGTTTTGGGCAATTGTTGGACTATATAAGGTTAAGGTAGTTTATAATGGTGTAATTGGACTAAATTAAGGTGTAAAATGAACCTAGTTTAATATGGAATAAGTTAATTAAAGGTTAAGATTTGGATTTTTAATTGGCGTAATAACTTAAGGAAGGTGTTATTAGGTAACAAAGTATCTAATTTTGGAACTTATAAGTTATTAAAGAAATGAAGTATACTTATGAACACAAATGTGTTTTAAATGATATAAGTGATGTGCTAGTTATGAATGTTTGTGAATTAGGAACTTAGGTGAGTACATATAAAGTGTAATTACTTAATGTATCCATTGGTGCATTATTGCAAATGCTTATGTTTATAAGGCATGATGAGTTTGATCAAATGCGAATGAATATATTCAAGTTGAGCAAAGTAGAATAGAGTTACATGTTTGGCAATATATCATTTACCTAAGAATTCTGAAATGTGACATGTTTTATTTTAAAAACTGCCAAGTCCTAGTCGTGGGTAAATAAGCATAACTAGAAGGTTCTGCAATTGCACCTATAACTTAACACTAAGGTGTACCCTGATTGTTGACACTACGGTGTCCCCTGATTATCAACACTACGATGTCCCCTAATTTTGAGACATAAGTCTCTTCTGTTTTATGACATCAATGATGGTATCTTCTATTCTAGTCCTGTTACCCACTTCTGTAAAAAGGATTAGCAGTCTAACTTGTTTTGTATTCTGAT
>JAOQMP010000169.1:57429-76545 GCA_027563575.1 Erythroxylum pedicellare | reverse complement strand
ACATCTTTTGGGATTTGTCATATTGGAAAACTTATTTAATACGTCATAAGCTAGATGTGATGCATATTGGAAAACATATTTTTGACAATTTGTTCAATACCATAATGAATATTGGAAGGTAGAAAAAGGACAATGCAAAATCACGAGCTGATTTGAAACTTTTTGTAGTAGGAATGAGTTAGATAAAGATCTTTGAACTGGTAACTATCAGAAAGCATGTTACACTATAGACAAAAAATAAAAGGAAATATTATGTGAATGGTTGAAAACTCTAAAGTTTCCCGATGGTTATGTTTCAAACTTGGTGAGGTGTGTGGATATGAGGAAGTACAAATTATCTGGGATTAAAAGTCATGATTGTCATGTGTTTATGCAAAGGCTAATTCCAATTGCATTTCGAAAGTTGCTACCAAATAAGGTTTGGAAAGTTATAACGGAATTAAGTTGGTTTTTCAAAAGCTTAACATCATCTTAAATAAAGTTGGTTGAAATGGAAAAACTAGAAAGGCAAATTCCAGTAATTTTTTGCAAATTAGAAGGGATTTTTCCTCCAAGCTTCTTTGACTATATGGAGCATCTACCTGTGCATTTAACAAAAGAGGCTAAACTTGCGAGTCCAGTTTATTATCGATGGATGTATCCAACTGAGAAATAATTATAGTATATATTTAAATTGAAGTAATAAAATGTTTTAATAACATAATTGTAATAACCCTATTCGCTAATGTAGGCATTTGCGTCACTTGAAGAAAAATGTCAAAAACAAGGTTAGAATTGAAGGTTCAATATGTAATGCTTATTTAATGGAGGAAGCAAGTACAGTTTGTTCATATTATTTTGAGTCGCATGTGCAAACAAAAGAGAAAAAAGTTCCTTGTAATGACGATGGGGAGAAACAGGTGATGCTAATGGTAACTTATCCATTTTCACATATCCTGGACGAACATATGGATGTTTAATACGAAGAATGTTAACCAAGGAAGAAATAGAGGCTGCCCATGGTTACATTTTATTGAACTGTTAAGAGATTCAACCTTTTGTGCGATAAAATGAAGTTGAAGTTACTTTTGAAATTGATTATTTAGGTTTTGAAATTTAGTGTTATTCATAATTGAAATACATAATAATACGAGGAATAGTTACATGAGCTAATGCCCAAGAAAACACAAGATGGTATCAATAAAGAAGTTAAAAAAAACTTTCCTCGATGGTTCGAGAAATATGTAAGTTTTCACTTACAATTATTTAAATGATTGAATTATAAGCTTAAAGTGTTCAAATGACAATATATTATTTAACATGATAATTTCTTTTATTTAGGCATTAGAAAATCCAATAGAGAACAAGTTCATATGTTATCTTGCAAAAAGACTTTTGCGAACTTTTAAATCGTATCCGATGTATTATGTTAATGGATACAAATATCATACATACAATCATGTTCATAGCATGGCAAAAATAAAAAGTAGAGTTTGCATACAGGGAGAATTGATGGATTACTATAGTGACATTATTGAAATATTTGAAATTGAGTACCTTGCATTACCAATAAAGCATAGAGTGATATTTCTGTGTGTCTGGTTTGATCTAACTCCTAATGTTGGTACAAAAGTATATAGCCGATACAATCTAATTGAAATCAACCAGCAAAGAAGATTTGGACAATTTGAACCTTTTAAGTGATCTAGGTGTATTATGTCCTTTTTCTTAGCTTATGATGAGATAAGTCAGATTGGTTAGTCATTTGCAAAGTTAAACCTAGAGGTGTTTTTGAATCACATGGAAAAGGAGAACAAAGAATTGAAAGTGAAGCATCTCAGGAAGATGTTTATGAAATAAATACATATGTTACATATGATGAGAATAAACCTTTGAACGATCCAAATAATGAATATGTTGAAATCTTATCTAGAGAGGATGAGGAGGGTGAGAGATCTAAAGAGGAGCCTGAGTTTTATTCTAATTCTTTAGAAAAAGAAGATGATGATGATGATTTTTATTTTGATTTATAATTAAGTGCTGATAATGATTAATTTATGTTTGTAATAGAATATTATATTTAATTAACCAATTAGTTAATTAAAAATATATTATTATATATTGAATTAAAAATATTATATTTATGGAATATTCAATAAAATATAAATTTCAAGTTAAAATATGCCACCAAAGAGAAAACAGGATATGATGCAACCAAGGTTCATACCACGATTTGGAGACAGTTGCTTTCCAAGTGAAGCATCACATTCTGTAGCTGCAACAGAGTAAGATGTTATACCTCCAGCTACTACACTTATAGATAAGGCATCACCTTTCGTACCTGCTGCTACACCATCTACCAAACCCTATATTGACAGAGATATCAGGGGTAAACGATGAGAATTAAGGAGGTGGCCTCTGGCCTAGAGCTGAGGGAGTTAACGGAAGAACTTATATCATAATTGTGAACAATTTGTAAGTGAAAATACATGAAAGACCATATGTTTATAATTAAATTATAGGTTTAAATTTAAAATTGATATAACATTGTTTTTTATATTAGGCTGATTCTATTTGGACCGTGCTCAAGAAACTTGACATCCAAATTCAAGGAGAAAATTCATCTTGAGGGTTATATATAGAAGAATATCTCTCAAGCAACAAAGGATTTTTATTATCAGGAGTTTAAGGTACAAAAAATATATATTTTAATTAATTTTTATGCATTAATTAGATTAATATTATAGGTTATAAGTACTTATTATACATTTTTTCTCTCTTTTTTTAGAAAGAATTTTTTTAGGATTCTAAATTTGACGTGATTATTTATAAAGTATGGGAGAGACGAGCTCGTACGCATTATAGAGACTTTGTTGGTTCTATACATAAGACTGATGTATGACCTCCTTATATTTCTGAAGAAATATGCAGCAATATTGGACATCACCCGAGATAATGCCTATTTTAGTACCAACAAACTGGAGTATCAGGGGCAGAAAGTCTTCCCATACACACTGGAGGATCTATTACTCAACACGAGCATGCAGACAGACTTGTAAGTATAGAAACTTTACACTTATATTCTAATTTTTTTACTTTGTTGTTTTTCAATTTAATTTGTGTGAATTTTGGAATGAAAATATGTGTATTATGGAGAATGATAATGTTATAAATTTCTGGTGCTGTATATGGTTGTGTTGTTAAGTTACTTTCTTTGTTCAACAGAGGTTAAATATTATAAAAATAGAGGAAATTCTACCAAAATTTTTGTAAATTGTAGTTCACTTATAATATTTTATTTTGATGGAGGAAAAGTCTATGGGCATAAACCCTACAGCCCGTCATCTCTGTTTGCACACACACACTAAGAAGCATGACGATGTGACCTTAGTCAACACCAGATGTAGAGAACTAAATGCATGTGAAGTTTCTTCTTCAATATTAATGCTTAATAATTATCACTTATTACCATAATCATTGCCTTTTGATAAGACCAAATACAAGAAAGCATTCAATAACAGTCTTAGTAATCTGAAAATGTTGATGAGAGCCAAATCTGCAGTCTAAAAATGTTTATGAGAGTCAAACCAGCAGTTTGAAAAAGTTGATGATAGTCAAACCTATCTTCATATACTCGGTGGTAGGGACTATTATCGAAGGATCTTTGGCTTAGGTTCATTTGTGAACACATGTTATTCGCAATAACCCTCCATATCCAGTACAATAACATTTAGTAGGCGGTCCATATCCAATAAAGTTTATGAGCTTCGGAGCACAGTACAAGCACTATCAACTCAGTTGCAACAGTTGATGGAGTATATATCCCACCTTCGTAATGAGATGGATGATTTGAAAGGGAAGGGCAACACCTCATCACAACATTCAGAACATCCACATTCACCAAATGAATAACGTAGTTGCAGTTATTTTGTATGAATTAGATACTTCTTGTTGCAGATAATAATTTGTTTATTATCAATTAAGATCATTTTTGCTTCGTGTTATCAATCAATTTTTTGTTTTAACAAATTAAATGTAGAAACAAATCAAAATATTATCAACAGATAACTGTATAAATTATACATATGAAGGCAAAATTTAAAAAACAATATCAATATATTAACCGACAGACCATCAATATTTGTCGATAAAATGCATGAAACTTACTAATGGACCATCAATATCTGTCGGTAAATTTAGGCCTAAATTCACCGAGGGAATTTGTTATCCGTAAGTAAGATTACCAACAAAAACGACTTTTCTGTCACTAAATTTATCGACCAAAAAAATATTTTTCCTTTAAATTTACCAACAACACAAAAGTACCATCGCTAAATTTAACGACGGAACATTAAAATATCCATCAGTAAATTATTGACGGAAAATTTGTATTCTGTTGTCATTATTACCTACGACCATTTCTCTTACCACTTCTTCCATTGGTAAATTATATCGCTAACTTAACTTACTGACAGAAAACCTCCCTATTCTGTCAGTAATTTCCTTCACCAAACCCCATTTTTCTTATAGTGTAAAAGGAGAATTAACTCTTAGTAGAATGGGGTTAGGACTCATTTACTTGTAGATGATTTAAAGTGTGTTGGTAGCTAAAAGGATATGGAGATTATTCATTAACAAGGAGTCCCTCTGGTTTATATTGATTAATGAAATGTACTTGAAGCACTTCAACTTTTGGCAAATTGAGGAGAGAAAGGAATTCTCCTAGTACTTCATTCAAATGCTAAGAAAAAGGCAGATTATTTATTCTCTCAACAAAACACATATTGGAAATGGTTATCCAAGCTAGTTTTGGTTTGATAATTGGGCTTTGTAGAGCCCTTTAATCCTTAGAGATGAGATATCTTCACTTACAACTATAATCCTTTTACAACCACGAGTTAAGGAGGTCATTTAGTAAGATATATGATTTATGGACTTTAGGGGATGTGAAAGAATCAAAATTTACTTACCTGACTATGCTCCCAACTCGTCAAAAAGTGATAGCCTACTTTAGTTACTAAATAAAAGAAGAGAGTTCACTAATCAATCATGTTTGAAAGCTATCAAAAAATAGCTTCCAAAAGTTAATTAGTGCGACATTGTTTGGAGAAGTCCTTAGGTTCCTAAGGTAGCATTTATCACCTGGCTTGCTTCTAGAAAAAGACTCAAAACTAAAGATAGATTGTTTGCTGTGGAGGATCAATTATGCATGCTTTGTAATATGCATCCTTAATTTACCAATAATCTATATTTTCAATGTGACTACACTAAAGCAATATGGAGTAAAATGCAATATATGATGGGGCAATTTTGCCCACACTAGTAGTGGCAAAGCATTCTTATGTGGGCTAACAAGTTATACAAAAAAAGGGGAAGAGACCATATTGATATTAGCTTAGCTATAACTTGTTCAGTGTATTCCATTTAGAGAGAGAAATAAGAGGCTTTTCATGAATGCAAAAAGGGATTGTTATAAGCTAGCTCACAATGCTTGTTGCTAGATAAGGGAAATTCAATAGTTTTATGACTTAGATAATTTAAACATATCCTTAAGAAAAAGATGGTGCTTAGAACAAAACTAAAAATGTGTATTTAGTATAAATGGAACTTTGGTGGAGTTTTCTATTATTGTTTTTAGATATACTTTTATCTTTGTATTGTAGCTCTTTCCATTATACTCTCTTATACTTGTGTTATTTAAGCTTTAATGAACATATTATTTTTCAAGAAAACCTCTTTTAGTGAAATAAAAAGTTATTTTGGTGAAACAAGAATGACTTGGGCAAATTATGGATGTTTAATAATATATGATGTTAGACAAATTAAAGACAAAAGCCCATTATCAATTTTTTGTTTAATTAAATTAAAAGGACGATATTTTTGAAGCCCATTGATACATATAAGCTTGTAAGGAATGTTAATATTAGAGATATTTGATAAAGTTGTTAATTAAGTTGGGCCTAAAAATACTGTACAATTCATCACTAAAAATGATGTTACTTATAAAGTAGCTAGGAAGAGGTCATAAAGCAAGTATAATTCTTTATATTTGACTCCTTATATTACACATTGTATTGACCTAATTTTAGAAATATATGAGATGCTACATAATTTCCTATTATTCATGAAACTATATGTGAGAAAGGTGACTAAGTTTATTTAGAATCGTTCATAGGTTCTAAATTTGATTAGAAAGGATTTTACTAATGGTAGAAATTTGTATAATCCTATCTTATAAGACTTAAAACTAATTTATTATCACTTCAGTGTTTTGTTCAAATGAAGGAGTTGAAACAAATGTTTACAAGTGAAAAATGCGTCATAATATGCTAGGTCTAATGCTAAAATGGAGGTTTCTATAGTTATACTTAAAAATTGTGACTTTTTGATCTAATATCAATTTATCAGCCGAGTTTATCAGCCTTGGTGAGAGTACTTTATTTGGATGATAGTTATCAGAGGGAAGCAATGAGTTACCTTTATGATGCTATGGAAAGGGAAAAGGAAGTAATTGATAGTCTAAATAATTAGATCTTATTTGTATACAACTTATCTTATAACCATCATTGAAAGATGAGAAAGATTACTCTCTGTTGGTTTTTTTTGGGAAATTTCTAAATTCGAGTGTCTATTTTAGACTAGTTTTATAAAGAAAGCTAAAGTTAATAGGGAAATGCTATGAACTATCATAATAGTTGTTTCATGTGAAATGATGCAATATCTTCTTCAGTCATAAATAGCGGTATATAAAGATGTGTAGAGAGCACAAAGGATGGAAAAGAAAAATTTTAATAATAATGAGTTACTTTTATGATGTCATAAAGAGAGGGAAGGAAGCAATCAACATTAATTTTTGAAAGGGGCCTTCTTTGTATGCACTTTATGGGAAAGACAACTTTACTCTATAATACTTGCTATTGGTGAATTTTTTTAATATGACTATCAATTTTATACTAAGTTTCATAAAGAAAGCTAAAGTAGATTGGAAAATTCCGTTAAATATCACAAGAATTAATTAATAAGAGATGATGCAAGGCCTCTTTAACTCATAAATAGATGCGTACAGGGATACGTGTAGTCATTCTGGAATAAGCATTGCAATATGCTAAAAATACAAACTTAATCTAGGTATCTATTTATTCACTTTTTTTATTTATTTAAAAATAATCATTACTTTGTTCTATTTTTTAATTTGCTTTGTTGTCTTATATTTTTATGGTGGAACCAATTCAAAACCAGTGTTTTAGGATTAAAAAATTTTGAAATTCAAATTCTAAATCAATATGTGAATGCAGTTAGGTGTGAAAGGAATTGAAACACATTTAAATTTATTCATTCTAAAGAAAAAATAAATTGGAAGGAAAGAGATTAAGTAATCTGGTATTTGTTTTATATAACTTGAAGCTTCCAAAAAGGTATCTTATTATTATTATTAAATTGAACATAATTTCCTAATAATTTAATTTTATTTCTTCACCAAGATTCTTATTAGAATAAGTACTTCTATAGATCTAGTTTTCCTTGGTCGTATTGATTTTTTAGCGGATTGAGTTTTTTAGGAACCAAAGTTTTATAGATGAAAGTGACTTAGAAAATAATATTGGATAGGAAAGTATTGACATGTCATTTGGTGTAATTAGTTTGAATAATTGTGATAATGAGACTCTCCTTAATGATAAGGACTTTGTACTAAATAAAAATTGGGGTCAACACGATTTAAACAAATATGCCACATAATAAAGTTTTTGGTTTTTCATTTTTATTTCTCTTTTAATTCCACTTGTATTTAATGTATACGTCAACTTCAATATATGCAATATAAATATAACACTTTTAACTATAAATATTTTTGTTTTAATTTTCATTTTTGCTTTGTTGTGTTTTTCTACATAAACTCTTGTTGTTATGCTTATAAACCTATATTGTGCTTAGTATATGATACTTTAATGTAATTAATAGTAATATTTTCAGTACCTTATATTATTATTAGTTTTATATAATTATATCTATACAATAATTAAATGACCTCTATTTTTTATATTGGTGGATTAATTGAGCAAAAAAATCCAAACTTTACTCAATTTTATAATATTAGTCTAAACTTTAAAAAGTGATGTTAAACTGCTCTAAATTTTAATTTACAATAGTTTTTCATTAAACCTTTTGCTAAAAAATTTATTTAATGCAGAAAACCAATATAATGGTGTACTAAATTTAAAATTGAAATATTATAATGTCACTTTTTAAAGTTTGACTTAATATTGTAGATTGAAGTAAAGTTTGAAAATTTTTATAATTAACCTTTTATCAGTTATGATTATTATTTATATGAGAACTATGTAAAAAAATATTAATAAGAATATGAGAAAATTAAATAAACTAATAAAACGTTACTTGTAACAGACTACCAAGGATGCTTGTCATATAAGCACCAACGTTGCCATTTGCCAGAGTGGTAAAAGACTTGCATATAAAGAAACACCTGCAAAGGTGATGTGAGCAAGGCTGCACATGACGAATATGTCAACAGACACCGAGATCAATGTGGCACTAATCGAGACTTGATGGTGCCTCCTAGCCCCATAAGTCGGACTGGGCTTAAAAGTTTCATGGTTGCGTTAAATTCATTAGTGGCTCGCTTAGTTGATGATGGACTGTAGAAGAATCAAGATTCTCGATTGCAGCTTTAGTTTGTCAATTTGAGCCAAGTTCTGGGCCCAAACAGCCCTTGATGTGTGTGCACGCTAGGCGCGTACGCCAGAGATCAGCAGGCCTAGATGCACACTCTAACATCCAACAGACCAGACACCAGGCACGCTAGACTAGGTGCACCGCCTAGCCTCTTTTGCTTTAGGTTGTTTTCCTACTATTTTTAAGACGATTCAGACAGTATTATTTTAGCTATTTAGGCCAAGGATGTTGGCCCAATTTCGAGTTATTTTGGCAACTATAAATAGTTTCCTTGACATTAGTTTTAGGATACACTTTGATAATTTGAGAGCTTTGTGAGGAGTTTTTTTTTTCATATTCCTGATGTTCCATAAACCCTAACTCCACTTTTCGATTAATCTCAATTGTGGAGTATTGTTTTGGTTCAATTTTCTTGGTTTATTGCTTGGTCTAGGTTGCTTAGAAAATCATGATCCTTGAGGTCTAGAAAAGTATCGAAAACCTTGTGTATCTAGTTTGTTTTAAAGGTTGTCGAATTATATCAAGATCAATCTTCGTCTAAGCGTGCATCATCTTTGGTATCAGAGCATTGGGTTTTTAGAGAAGATTGCATTCTATTCCAATAGACAAATGAGGCAGTCGCTTTCACATCAATTCGTCAGCCCCAACCCTAAAAACAAGGTGCAAAGTTTCTGATGAGGGTTTACCCTCAACTATTTGAATTACGTCTTGAATTATGAGATATATATAAAAAAGAAAAGAAAAGAAGAAGAAAGAAAAAAACGAAAAAAATGAAAAAATAAAAAATAAAAAATGATAAATGAAAAAAGTTTCAGAATCAAACGTGTTACTGTCGAGTTCAAGAATTACACTATTTTGGAAAGTCTTACGTGAAGGATTGGCAATTGAATTGGACAAAATTTTAGACCTATCTTACATGACATTACTTTGAAAAGAGTTCCAAAACTTGGTGCCATTGTTGGATTTCTTGATCGGAAGGAGTTAGGTTTTCTAAAGCACAACTTGAATGTTGGGGATTCGAGAGGAAAAAGGCAAGAGGGTAAGATCATTAGAGAAGTCAAGACACACAAGGGGAGTATTCTCAATTCGAGTGAAACACGTGAGGGAGTATTTTTATGAGGTTATTTTGCTACTAATTTTCTTTACAGGAATAGTTTTTATTAGAGGTATGTCTAACGATAGCATGAGAGGCCAACAATTGGGCAGGGCGCAAGCCACCACCTTGAAGGTGATCCAGTAGCTGACTGAGAGCCTAAATATTGCTCTTGCTAGAATTAGAGGCGAAATGGAGAGGTAAGCCCAAGAGATTGCTGACTTAAGGCGTGGGGCATGCGAGGAACCATTAATGGGACACACCGGTCCTAGAAACCAGCATGCTCCGATTGTGTTAGAAGACTATGGATCTAATGATGAGGGGCATTATGTTAGACCATAGGGACAAGTTCATCGAGATGATTTTGGGGATATACAAGACAGTGACATTAGGTCTATTAAAATGCAAATTCCACCATTCAAAGGAAAGAATGATTCGGAGCTCTACCTTGAACGGGAACGAATGGTTGATGTGATTTTTGAATGCCACAAATCTTTTGAGGAAAGAAGGTAAAGCTCATAGCTGTTGAATTTTCTAATTATGCACTAATTTGGTGGGATCAATTGGTGATTTCTAAGAGAAGAAATAGGGAGGAACCAGTGAGTACTTAGGTTGAAATGAAGGCAATCATGAAGAAGTGGTATGTTCCATCTTATTACTACTGAGAGATGTACAGGAGAGAAAAGTGTAAGGAAGGAAAACAAGAGAGAATTGAGAGAAAAGAAGGTGAGCTTGTATGCTTGTGAAAAAGACTTAAGGAGAGCATATGGAGAAAAGAGAGCGTTGATTGTGATTAGGTATAGGGATTGTTTTCTTTAAGATATTAACCTTATTGATGAATCTTTGCCAAGTGTTTTTATGTCTCTTTTACAGGAATACAAGGATGTTTTCCTAGAGGAGATGTGGAAAGGGATGCCTCCTTTGCGAGGTATAGAGCATCAAATTGATTTTTTCCCAGGAGCACAAATTCTGAATAAGCCAACCTATAGGATTAATCCAGAGGAAATGAAGGAGCTTTAATGACAAGTAGATGAATTGCTTGTAAAGAGACATGTGCATAAAAGTCTTTGTCCTTGTACTGTTCTAATTCAATTAGTGCTAAAGAAGAATGGATCTTGGCACATGTTTGTTGATTGTCGAGGATGGATCTTGGTGACAAAGAAGGATGGATCCTATTCCCAGACTTGATGATATGTTGGATGAGTTGCATAGTGTATGTGTTTTTACAAAAATTGATTTGAAAAGTGGTTATCATCAAATTCGCATGAAACTCGAAGATGAATGGAAAGTTGTGTTTAAGACTAAATACGGTTTGTATAAGTGATTAGTTATGCCATTTGGTTTATCTAATGCACTGAGTACCTTCATGAGATTAATGAACCATATCTTGTATGATTACTTGGGTAAATTTGTTATTGTATACTTTGATGATATACTTATGTATAGCATGATGTTGAATGATCATATGGAGCATGTGCGATGTGTGCTTGATACTTTGAGACGTGAGAAGTTGTTTACAAACATTAAGAAGTGTAATTTTTGCATTGATAAATTGATATTCTTGGGGTTTGTTGTGTGTTAGAAGGGGATTCAGGTAGATGAGGAGAAGGTGAAGGCCATTCGAGATTGGCCAACACCAAAAAGTGTTTTGGATATGAGGAGCTTTCACGGCTTAGCTAGTTTTTATCAGCAATTTATGAAAGACTTCTCCACCATTGCTGCTCCTTTGACCGAAGTTGTTAAAAAGGAGAAGGGATTTAGTTGGGGAAAAGAACAAGAGCATGCATTTAACTTGTTGAAACAGAAGTTATGTATCGCATCTATCTTATGTTTGCCTAATTTTGATAAAGCTTTTGAAGTATAATATGATGCCTCCAGGATCGGTATAGATGTTGTCTTAATGCAGGAAAATAGGCCTATTATATACTTCAGTGAGAAATTGAGTGGAGCACAACTTAATTATCCAACGTATGATAAAGAACTTTATGCCGTGGTGTGAGCTTTGGAAACATGGTGGCATTATTTGCAACCAAAAGAATTTGTCATCAAAATCGATCATGAGACTCTTAAGTACCTGAAAGGACAAAGTAAATTGAGCAAGCGGCATGCAACTTGGGTGGGTTCTTGGAAACCTTTCTATACGTGCTGCACCACAAGCAAGGTAAGGAGAAAGTGGTCGCCGATGCTTTATCGCGCAGGTATTCCTTAATCTTAACTCTTACTTCAAAACTTTTAAGGTTTGAGCATCTTAAGTAGTTGTATGCCAATGATGTGGACTTTGCTAATGTCTATACCACTTATGAACATGGTGCTTTTGAGAAATACTTTAGGCATGATGGTTATTTATATTTCCAGAATTGTTTATGTGTGCCAAATTGTTCATTGCATGAATTATTTGTGCTTGAAGCCTACGATGGGGGACTTATAGGGCACTTTGGTGTCGCTAAGAACTTGGACATATTACATGAGCACTTTTACTAGTCCGGAATGTGAAAGGATGTAGAAAGCATTTGTGCCCGCTGCATTGCTTGTAAGTAAACTAAATCAACCACCAAACCTCACGGCCTAGACATGCCCTTACCCGTACCTAGTCACCCTTAGATGGACGTTTCTATGGACTTTGATGTAGGGTTGCCGAAGATAAAAAAGGGTGTAGATAGAGTTTTTGTTGTTGTGGACAGATTTGGTAAGATGGCTCACTTTATTGCTTGCAAAAACACTGATGATGTCTAGAATGTTGCTAATTTGTTCTTTAAAGTTGTTATGAGATTGCATGGTATTCCTAGCTCAATAGTTTCAAATAAGGACACAAATTTTTTGGGTCATTTTTGGCGTGTTTTGTAGGGAAAATTGGGAACAAATTTGTTGTTTTCTACTACTTTTCACCTATAAACCGATGGGCAAATTGAATTTGTGAATAGAATGTTAGGGAGTTTATTACGTGCTATGATAGGAAAAAATTTGAAAACGTGGTCTGATTGCTTGCCATTTATTAAGTTCTCTTATAATCTTAGTGTGCATTATACTATTGGTTATTCTCCTTTTCAAATTGCTTATAGCTTTAACCCTTTAACTGTATTGGATATGGTTCCTTTATCTTTGTCTGAGTTAACTAGCCTTGATGGAGAGAGGAAAGCCGAGTTGGTTTAAGAGTTGCATGAGAAGGCTAAGCAACATATAGAGCCTGCATGCTAAGCCAAAAGAGGATGCAAGGAGGTGATCTTCGAACCTAGTGATTGGGTTTGGATTCATCTTCGCAAAAAGAGGTTTCCTAACCATAGGCGATCTAAGCCTAATCTACGAGGAGATGGTCCTTTTCAAGTCTTGTAAAGGATCAATAGTAACGCCTATAAAATTGACTTGCCTGGGGAGTATGTGTCTGCTATTTTTAATATTGCTGACTTGTCTCCGTTTGATATGGATGCAGATTCGAGGATGAATCTTTCTGACCAAGGAGGGGATGATGTGAGCAAGGCTACATATGACGAGTATATCAATATACATCTAGATTAACGCGGTGTCAATCGAGACTTGATGTTGCCTCCTAGGCCTACAAGTCAAACTAGGCTTAAAAGATTCAAGGTCATGTTAATGGACTCCAGAAGGATCAAGATTCTTGCTCGCAGCTTTAGTTTATCAGTTTGAGTCAAGTTCTAGGTTTGAATAGCCCTTGATGGGTGCAAATGCTAGCGCCTAGCAAGCCCAGGCGCGTATACCAGCGATCAGCAGGCCCAGGTGTGTACTTCAGCACCCAGTAGGCCAGACGCTAGGCGTGCCAGACCAGGTGCACCTCCTTACCTCTTTTGATTTGGGTTGTTTTCCTACTATTTTTAAAACAATCGGGCAATATTATTTTACCTATTTAGGATATGGATGTTTTCCCAATTTTGAGTTGTTTTGGCAACTATAAATAGTTGCCTTGACATTAGTTTTAAGATACACTTTGATATTTTGAGAGCTTGATGAGGAGTTTTCTTCATGTTCTTGTTGTTCCACGAACCCTAACTTTACTTATCAATTAATCTCAATTGTGGCCTATTGTTTTGGTTCAATTTTCTTGGTTTATTGCTTAGTCTAGGTTACTTGGACAATCACAATCCTTAAGGTCTAGAAAAGTATCGAAAACCTTGCGTACCTAGTTTAGTTTAAAAGCTATCGAATTATATCAAGATCAATCTCTATTTGTGCACACATTAAAAGAAGAATAGAGAAAATTAGAAAATTCAACCAAAAGAAACATGGTCTCAAGTCATAGGAGATCTTATCCCCAACCTGGGATATGCATTGTTGCAACACCACCTCAAGTTTTACATGATGGAGCTAAGAAATGGAATGTTACCCTAGTGGATTTCTTTATTGGGAAAACACCAGCATTCCCTGCTTTAAATGGAAGGGTTATGAACTTCAAGAAGTTTTGGTCACTGAAGACAACATTTTCTTATTCAGATTTGACACCTAACTTCAAGCTTAAAATTTCATGGAAGCTGGACCATGACATAACTATAAACCACTATTCTTGCAAAAATGGAAACCAGGTTTGCAAATGGAAAATATTAGATTAAAAAAATTCCATTATAGATTAATATTCATAATATTCCCCTTGAATACTAGTCGACAAAAGGCCTAAGTTATATTTCTAGTTATATTAGGAAACCTATTTGCCTAAACTAGGCAACTATTACTGTGTCAAGATTATAGCATGCTAGAGTATGTGTATATGTGGAACTAGGCAGAGACTTGCTAGAGATGATACGAATCATGAGGCCAAATAAGGAGAATATTATGTACCAGGATCAAATGGAGGTATCTTTTCACAGAAACCTTCTAAGGACAGAACAAGAGTAGAGAATTGGAAGCCCACAAGGTGGTCATTCAAAATCAAAAGGTATGAAGAATTAATATAAGAAAAAGGCAATAACAATAATATTTCTAAAACAACTAAGCCACATCCACTTTAGATGCTGGGAGAATGAACAAAAATGTCTTCAATTTAGGGAATAATTTGAAAGTTATGCAAACTACAATTAACAAAACTCTCAAGTGGGGGCCTTCCAAGAAAGAAGTAGTAAAATAGAAGAGGAATCTGCGAGCAGTACTAGAGAAATAAAGGATAATATTGATGAAATAGTAACAGTAATGTAGATTATGAGAAGGAAGGGGGCTTTATACCATTCATCAGAAGGAAATCTAGCAAGAAGAAGAAAGCCTCCTTAAACTCAAAATGATGCCATAGTAGCATGGAATGTTAGGGGATTGAACAGTCCCACAAAGAAGGAAGTGGTTTTTTACTAATAAAACTTTATGTAGTAAGTTTACTAAAAACCAAATTAGAGGAGAATAAATATAATAATTTAAAATTTTGAAAAAAGGGGTGGAGCATTTTCACCAACCACAGGGACCATCATTATGGAACAATCACAATACTGGATGATCCTAATAAAATTACTATTTTGATATGAGAAATCTCTGACCAGCACATTCATCTTATTGTCAAATAACTCTAAGAAAATATAACCATTCAAATTAAGTTCATATATGCTTTTAACCATGCCTTTTGCAGGTCCTCTTTATGGAATAAGCTAAAGCTATAGGCAATTAACATTAATTCCCTTAGTTAATACTTGATTTCAATACTAAATTGTTGCCTACTGAAGAGGAGGGTAATGTGAGCCAAAGGAGGCATAATGACAAATTGAGAGACTGTCTAGCTCATATTGAAATAACTTATCTTATAGTCGATGGGTGGTTCTGTAAATGTAGATAGGAAGGGGATTGGCTATGTAGAATAAGCTTCACAAGGTAGTTTTTAACACCAATTAGCTAGCCTAATTAGAAGATAATGTACCTTTCTTTCCCTATAATTTGGTATCTGACCACTCTCCAACTGTGATCAAGCTAAATCATATGGGTAAGAAGGAAATACATTCCCTTTAGGTTCAATAATCATCTAGCAGATATTGATAGCTTTATAGAGGCAATCAAATAAGGTCTAACTAAACCATGTAAGGGGAACAAAATGTGCATCCACCATATGAAAATGAGGCATTTTAAGGAGGAATTGAAAAATCTAAATAGCAAGAATTACAATGACTTAATAGTCAAGGAGTCAAGTTAGAGGTTTTGGAAAATTCAAGCCTTAGCTTGTGACAATCCAAGGGATAGCGAGGTGAAGAGGATGGAAACATAAGCAATATAATCCTACAAGTAGGCAGTAAAGATCAACTACTTCATAATGAAGCAAAGTTTAAGAATCCAATAAGGAAAAAGAAAGGTAAATGTTTAGTAAATATTTGTTCAGATGGTGTAGGCAAGGAAGAACACAAAAGGATTAGCACTCTCACAATAAAGGATGGAATTAAAGTTAATAACTAAAGGGATCTAAAAGATTATGCTTTTACTATTTTACTGATGCATATAATGCTAGAAACACTATTACAAATTAAACTAGTCTTCTAGTAGATATAGTTAAAGAGACAACTTCTAATTTAGAGAAGGAGTATCAAAGTTCTCCATTTACAACTCTAGATGTTGAGAAGGCAGTTATGGAACTTCATACCCACAAATCACCTAGGTTGGACGAGCTGAATGCATTCTTCTACCAGAATCTTGGGAAATCACAGAGTATGTGGTAACTGATGTAGTGTTGTGAGTTTTTAAGTTATAGAAAAATGCTTAAAGAAATCAATAGAACCTATATCTGCCTCATCCTAAAAGTACCCCCTCTAAAAATTATAAGGTACTTTAGACCAATATCTTGTAATACTATTTACAAGGTTATATAAAATCTTCTCTTTAACATGCTCAAAACAATGTTATCCAGGTACATAGACCCCTCCCAAGGAGCCTTCCTAAAGGGAAGACAAATAGGTGATGATATCTTTTTTGCATAGGAATTTTTCAAAAACTATAATAAGAGGGACTCTAGGAAAGAATGTGCCATTAAAGTTGACTTCCAATAAGCCTTTAACAAAATTGAGTGGTTTTTTTTTATCCTAAAGTCCCTTAGTGCTTTTGACTTTCTAGATAAATACATCAATTGGATCAAACAATGTATCTTAATGGTATCATACTGTGCGCTGGTCAACAAAGAACCTACCAAGCCCTTTACTAATGCTAGTGGTGCTAGATAAGGGGATCCCCTCTCACTATATCTACTTACCCTAGCTATGGAGATTTTATATAGGATCACTAGATGGGTTATCTTGCAGGAGAGGGTCTTCAGGTTACGCTTCAAATGCAAGAGAATGGGACTGTGAACTTATCCTCTGTGGATCATCTTATTTTGTTCTTCAAGTAGATCTTGGATTTGTTAAGGTTTTAATGAATGGGATATAGATTTTCCAAAAGGTTTCAGGTCTGGAGATTAATAAAAGCAAGAGCTCCTTAGTTTTATCTAATGCAACTCAATATCTATCCAAATGGCTTATGAAAATAACAAGCTTAAAGGTAGTATCTATGCTTATCACTTGCTTAGGTATACCCATTACATCTAAAAGACCATCTCAGAATAACTTCCTACTTCTTATTGAAAAGGTGAAGAGGAGAACAAACAATTGGTGCAATAAGGTGCTCTCCCTTATAGGTATAATTCAATTGTTAAACTCTATTATTAGTAGCCTATGAAGTAACAATTGGTGCAATAAGATGCTCTCCCTTGCAAGTAGAATTCAACTATTAAAACTCTATTATCAGTAGCCTACACATTTATTGGGCAGCTCACATAATAATACCTAAGAATGTGATAAATCCAATTGAGAGCATTATGAAGCATTTCTTGTAGTATGGAGAGACTAGTAAAAGGGGGATGGCCAAAGTTAGATGGAAAGAAATTTACATTTCGAGGAATAAAGGGGGTTTAGGAATATCTTCTATCTGACTTATTGACAAGGTTCTGATCACTAAACAGATATAAAGGATTATTAAGGAGGAGGCACTCTAGATAAAATGGCTACATGTCTATTACCTAGAGGATGTGTAACATCCCATTACCCTTGTTAAGGCTAAAATAGTCAATATGAGAAATTAAAAAATGCATGTCATGCTCATGCATAATATGTCATACACATACATGTAAAAATAGAATTTTTGCACATTAAAATAATTGTACATGCATTCATTGACAATTTTTGTTTTATAATTGATTTACATATATGATATATGATTTTGTTGAGAATTGTGGTTTAGTTATATGTTGAAAACCAAATCGGAGAGTATAAAGTGTTGATTTAGAATTTTGGTGAACTTTAAGAAATTTGAATAATGTTGAGCACTTCTGAACTAGGAAAATTTGCCATATGGCAGTTCAAGTGATAAATGGAAATAAAAATAAAAATAAATGATAATGAAGGAATTTTATAGAAGGCTTTAGAATTTATGAGATAATGATATTGAAAAAAATTGGGGGTTAATTGGAGATGATTAAACTAGTTAAATGAGAAATTGGTTTAATGCCTTAGAAAATGGATGAGTGACAAATGTCACTTTCCTACTTTAAGATTTATTATTAAATTATACTTGAAAGAACAAGTCACTGCTGTTCTTAACTTACTGTTCTTCTTCGTAGCTATCTTTTCCAAGCTTCTTCTTTTACACAGAGTTTTTTATCAAACCTCCACCAAAGTTAAACCTTGCTTTCCTGTATTTATTACCACTCCTACTTTGTTATGTATTTCTTTTCCCTCAAGAAAAACCTAACCCAAACCACCTTTAAGATGATGTACGTGATAGCATGAGGAATTAGGGCTTCTTGAGATTTGAAGAATTGGAAGTTTTAATAAGTAAGTACATGTAGATCTTTATGAGTTGCTGGTATATGAGATAAATTTGATGATTTATTTGTCATTAAATGATCATAAGAAAATGGACATTTTTCATTAATACTGTGGATGAAGGATGATATTTTGATATTTTTTATGTGTTTTGAGGATAAAAATGTTAGGCGAGAGTGTTGACATGATATTTGAAGTTGAAAGATCAATGAAAATGTGTATGAGATTAGTGTAGAAATTCATGAAACATGATATTCGTATATGCTATGTTTTCATATATGTGTGTGTGTGTGTGTGTGTGTGTGTGTGTGTGTGAATATTTTGGTGATTTAAAGATTAAATGAAAATAAATTTAGAGGTAAGGAATAGGTGTAAGGTAATGTCTGGAGATAAGAAAGAATGATTAAAGCGATAGTTAGAGGAAGAGAATGCAGAAAATGAAAATGCAGAAAAATGAAAGAAGAAATGCATAAAAATGGTGAAATGCGTGAATGATTTTTTCCTATTTTTGATGTTTATGTTTTAATCTAGATTTTGGATTTCTTTCTGGATGATTTGTGTTAAATGAGAGTCAGGGGGGGGGGG
>JAOQMP010000168.1:25777-43152 GCA_027563575.1 Erythroxylum pedicellare | reverse complement strand
CTTATTGGACTTTGATAATTCAAGCTCCAACAAGCCCAGAATTAATTTAATCTCATTAGAATTAATTTCAGCATATTAACTAAACGTCATTCCACTAAAGAAAATTAGTTGAACTCTTAAATTACTAAAAATTATGAGAACATATGTTTCAAATATGATGTCCAATTGAAAACTCTAATATGAATCATATTATAGTCATCCGCATGATAGAGGGTAAATTTATCATTTTGCCCTTATGTTGGTTTTTCCTTCTAGATCTCCCGTTTGACTCTATATGGTGATCAACACAAAAGATCTCATATTAGTTTTAAGAATTGATGGGTAGCTACTCCATCGAACTACTGGTGCAAGTTTAATCACTAATCTTCATAAAATATATAGAAGTGATGATATCACTATAAACTCCTTATTTGAGTGAATGTTCCTTGATATATGTTTCAATTAATAATTCCACCATACAGACACTGGATTGATACTCTGTAAAATTCCATTTCGATCATATTAAGAATTATAATGAAACACATATGAGTTGACCACTCATCAAGACTGTGGTCCTTAATAAATGAATGTTTAAGTTTTATATTTTAAGATTAAAGTAACAACCCACTTTATTCTTTAAAAATACTTGATTCCAGGTTCATTTAATAGTTCCATTATCAATAGTCAAATACTATCATGATATGAAATTCATCATTCCCTTGAAGTAAACTCTTTTACTTGCATGGAGATAAATCGCAACACTACAGTCTAAACCATAATCAAGTAACTAACTTAATTATTCAATTGTGAATCTATTATAATTTAGGACTATTGGTTCTAACTCGAGAGAGAGTACTCAACTCTAGGATCATCTAGGACTAATAATTTGATAATTCATAATTAATTAGATTAGTGTTGAAGAAAAGTAAAAATTCCCCTTTCTCTCAATTGGTAGTTCCTTGGGTTGATTCTTGATATGTGTTGCAATTTGTTGATTTGTTAATATTTTGTGATTAATTCCTAAATTGAGTTGCTTGATTGAATTGCATCATTGTCTTAGTTGAGTTAAATTTGAATTTCTGTGATTTGGTTTAGCCTTATATTTTAGGATTAGATTAACCCTCGTCGAGGGATCAAAACCTTAGGTACTACACGAATGACCCGTATGCTTGTAGAATATCAAGGTTAAAATATTAAACACATACTGGAAAACCTTGATCATCATCTTACCTAATAAGCAAGATTAACATATGTCGTATGATTCACAATCAAATGACACTAAACTACCACACTTTTGTAGCTTAGTCATACATCTCTCATATATTAGATCCTCATCCAAAACTATTTTACTCATTCTTCACATCTCTAATGCATGTGACCCATTATGTTCCCAGTTACGTTGGCCACTTGAATTAACACTTAATTTAAGCAAGTCATAAGTGTTATCTACTACACATCATAACCTCTAATTGACCAAGTCAATGGTTTGATTATGAACCCTTCCATAGATAATGTTCCTGTGCAATTCATCCTTTAACCATTCTATAGCCCACTTGGTTCAAAGTATGAATAAAGTGTCAACTCCCACTAGGTTGACTACTTCACATCTAGCCCAAGTGATGTTAGTTTCTGTCTGTGAGGCTCATTACTCAATTGGATAAGTCATTTCCACTCTGGCCAGAGATCTCGAGTAATAACCTTGATAAGAGGCCATGGGTATCATCTCCTCCTATTAGGAGTGGTGAATCCTTTATTTTCTACTCAATTACCTCTGAATACCTCAAGTTGTACCCAATCACCACCTTATGAGTGACCTATGAGAGGCAATGAGGAATGGGGTCAAAATATAGGATCAATATCTAAGATATCCTTGAGAACCTTAAGGATAAGGATATTTGCACCATTGTTATGATGAGACTATCATTGACACTAGAATAGATTATCCAAATAATTGTCTCATGACAGTCATCTAATGTACTTACTACTTTTAGCAAGCATCCACATGTTAAATCTAAACAACTCATGCTTATAGCTTATGAGATCCACTGTTTGATCTAATCAAGGAGTATAACATGTGCTAGTCTGTTTAAATTAGTAATGTCCTATCTCATTAATCCTATGAGTAGGGATAATTTAAACACTAACATAATTACATATGATAGGAATCTCATTATTAGGATATCATCACGATTTTCTTCGTGCTTTGTAATGTATCAAAGACTTCATTAATTTGATTTAAGATCACTATCAATTCATTCATAAAGAACATGAACATTGAATTAATGAAAATTCCTTTTTATTAGTCATAAAGATTTGTAAAATAAGTGCTAAAGGTGATTGTCTTTAGAGAACTTCTCTAACACGCTAATCAAGAGGCTAAATTGGTTCGTGTTTTAAGAGAGCATAAGGAGGCCATTGGATGGATAATTGTAGATATTTGAGGAATAAGGCCTTTTATTATATATGCATCATATTTTTCTTAAGGGGGTTACTATATCAACTAGACAAGCACAATTTAGGGTAAATCCTTCAATATTGAAAGTTATGAAAAAGCACATGCAAAAGCTTCTTGATACTAGAGTAGGTGGATAAGTCCAGTGCAAGTGGTCCCAAAGAAATCTAGAATCATTTTGGTGACAAATTAGGATTGGAGTTGGTCCCTTACTTATATGCAAATTGGGTAGTGAGTTTGTATTAAGTATAAGTAGTTAAATCTTGCAACTTGCAAAGACCACTTTCCTTTCTATTTACTGATTAAATGCTTAAAAGCTTTGATCGACATGAATACTAGTGTTTTTTTAGATGTCCTTTTACGTAATTTTCAAATCCTTATTGCATTAGAGAATCATGAAATGATGACCTTCATATATTGATTTGGTATATTTGCTTATTAAAGGATGCCATTAGGGTTGTACAATGTGCCAGTTACATAATAAGCATGTTTTTTAGTATGTTACGAAGAAAATAGAGGTATTTACAGACAATTTCAATGTATATGGTTCTTCTTTTGATAATTTCTTAGAGAATTTTGTACTCATTTTGGAAAGACGTATTGAAACTAACCTTGCGCTAGGAAAAATACCATTATGGTTACAAAAGGTATACTTTTAGGGAATGTTGTATCTTTTAGGAGTACAGAGGTTGACAAGTTTAGGATTGATCTCATTTCTACTTTTTCTTACCCTTTGAATGTGTAAGAAGTTCATTCTTTTCTTATCCATATAGGATTTTATCACAATTTCATCAAGGATTTCTCGAAGCAAGGCTCTTTTATATACAAGATGCTATAGTGGGATATCATTTTTGAGTTTGATGACAAGTGTAAGGAGGTGTTTAATAAACTTAAAGAGCTTTTGACATCCCACCAATGATTTAACCTCTAAATTAGAGCCTTCCATTTGAGATCGTCTGTGATGCAAGTGATTACATAATTAGGGCAGTTTCACATGTCATCCACTATGCTTTGAAAATTTTAAATTAAGCCCAACTTAATTATTCTACAACTAAAAAAGAGCTTTTATCTGTTGTGTTTTCTTTAGAAAATTTTTGGTTATACTTATTAGGTGCAAAAGTTATTGTTTACTATGATCATGCAGCTTTGAAGATCTTGCTCATCAAGAAAGAAGCAAAGGAAAGGTTAATTAGATGGATTCTCATCCATTAGGTAGAAATAAGTGATAAGAAGGGGTGGAGAATATGGTTTCTAATTACCTTAGTGGATTGGTTTGAGAGGAAGAAAATGTTTTTGGATGAACAATTATTTTCTGCCAATTTGACACCTCTATGATATGTACATTATGAAATTTCTTGTTGCTAATAAGTTAAGTAGAAGTTTTTTCAATGCTCAAAGGGATAAGATAAACCCTTTTTATTTTCTAAAAAGAAGGTGTGTTCTTGAGAGTGAAACCCTTTCTATTTTGACCTTTTGTTACTCGTATGCTTGTGGAAGGCACTTTAAAAAGGAAAGGACTATTTATGTTGTTTTAGATATCCTTGCCATAGTGGAAACAAGTTCCCTTCGAGGCAATCTTCTTTACTTTCTTGACACGTCCCTTAAGCCCTATAGACTTCTTATTTTGACTCTTTTTCTTCAAACCAGAAGAGTCCATTAGCATCATAACCTTATCTTTGAGGACAGATGGCTCAACTGCCTTAAGAATGTTGACCAGCTTAGGAACTGTGCTAAATATATTGTTCATCTGATAGTTAAGTACAAATTGTGAGTAACTATTAGTTAAACTCATCAGAATTAATTCAATACTTAATTTATGATCCAAAAGAAACCCCAAGGAGGCCAACTACTTAATGCAATCATTCATCTTCAATGCATACTGCATTGGAGATGTCCCCTCAACCATCTTAGAGTAGAAGAGCAATCACGAAGTCTCGAACCTTTCGAACCTTGGTTGCTCATTAAAGAGCTCCCTAAGATGATAGACTATGGTATGAGCATCCATATTAGCTCCGGTGACATAGTGACTAGTATAATACAACTAGCCATCTCATTATCATCGAGATGCTTCCTATATGCCCTTCGATCATCATAGGAGGCATCAGCAACAGGGGGATCAAGAAGTGATTCTTTCAAGGCATAACCAAGCTTCTCAGACTTAAAACTATTCTCAAGTTCCTGAACCAGTCAAGGAAGTTTGGCCTAGTCAATTTGTTAACTTCCATTAATAATATTAGATTCACATTAATACTTATGGTGTTGACTCAGGCGATAGTAACCTATGATCAAAGAGAGAAAAATTAGAATGTACTTAAATGCATATCCATAAGGACTTTAATAACACGTATTATAGCTCCTACTATTTTCCACGAATTTATAACCCTCAATATAAATCTGAGAGAACTCATAGAGAAATTCTCCTAGTGGGTCGATATCCAATATCCCTAAGAATGACCTTAGGTTTGCCTAACAAGCCACCTTAGTTCAACTGGTAAGTATAGATCATACCATTTGCATCCCCAATGTAAATATCAAATCTAGTGTTATCAATTGTTGATGTGTCCACACTATTAGGCTATCAACTCTTGACATATGTACATCTAATGTACACTTCCTAACTTTAGCTCTGTCCATGTTGATCTTGGGTTTGCCCAATAAACCAATGCTTCTAGTTAAAACCAACCCATTAATCTAGAAATCCTATTTCTATAGTTCGAACATCTCCGTATAAAGTAGGCTTGGGTTTACCTAACAACCCTAACTTTAAAAGGACTCTAGTTCTCACCATATTAAAGGAAGGCAGTAGTTTTGATATTCTATGTGAGAGGTTTGACTAAGGTCTCATCTAACTTAGATGTTCTTATACCTATAACTCTCTCTCTCTATAAATATACACACACACACACACACACACACACACATATAGTTACTATAACTATATGGCATGATATGGACAACCTAATCAAATTGGCCCTAAGCCCATAACCATCTATCATGTAAGCCCACACATTCTCCTAACCATGCATTCTCTAATGCATATATGTAAAGACATCATTTTGGTTATGAAATCTTATGGATCCTAACATGAAAGGCGCAATCCAACACTTAGATTTAAGCCTAATCCAACACTTAGATTTATTATCTTCCTTTTACTAACTTGGCTAAAATCACTATTGTATGTTATTTCATTTGGAATTAATAATAATCTAATTAACATGAACGCCTAATTCCAGAAATTAATTATGAATTAATTTACCTTAAAATAATTATTTGATGTCCAAAATTAAATAACTTCAATTTTGTCAAACATGTCAATTTTTCTAGTCTTATTAGAAACTATATTACTCTACTAAAATCAATTAAAAAATAATTTCTATAATTTCCAGAACATCAAATCATCATTCTAAGTATCTCTAGGTCATTTCATGATGATCCCCGAAACACTAATAAGACACCAAAAACGACAAATACGACTTCTAAAATTTTGAGAAAAATCATTTAAACATGCATAAAACATTAAATTAACACATTTTTATCACATAAAAATATTTTTAAGGCTTTGGAACGTAAATATAAACATATAAAAACATCAAACAAAGCAGATCCTACAATTTTTAGAAAATTGTCCAGATTTGGAAAATTGTTTGATAAAAATATTAATTTTTTTAATAATTCTAAAAATTTACAGAGGCATAAGCGCACCCCAAATGTATTCGCATAATTTTTCTACAATCAAATTCCACAAAAATAGTGTATAACCTCATCAATTTATCCAATTGACATCACATGCCCAGGAGAAAGATAGATTTCATGCATGTTCTTGTAAATTTGAAATTAAACATTTTCAATCACACATAATCATTCACATACAACTTATTAATATATTGGTGAAGGAAAATCGTAAAAAAAACTATCTATAATTAATTTCGAACAAAACATAATAGGACCCTAAGTTGTCACAACCATGAAAACATTTTTCACATATCATGTATGCTACATCTAACAAGGCACAAGATAGCTCTAGTGCCACTGTAAACTTTCGATCATGTATCTCATACATAATATATATGAAATATATGTAGCGAAAAATAAAACAAAATCCCAAAAACTAGATCTACTTATGCATATAGATATAGAAAACAAAATATGAAATGTAAGATGTTTACATACCTTTTCGACATTCTCCTTCGTTCTTTAATCTTCTTTGCATTGGGTTGTCATAAACTAAAATGATCAACATTGACCATCTCTAATGAAAGTCCACACGAAGATAGAAGGATGAAATCTCACTAGGAGATGGCTAGAATTCTTTCTTCATGCTAGTAAAGACAAGAATTCATGTGAGAATTAGAGAGAAAAAGAGTGGTATGTAGGAAAAAACTTTTCATTCACTTATTTCTTACACAAGAAGCACCAAAATCATCTCTATTGTTTGCACGATTTGGCCTTCCATAACCCCCATCACTAATGGAGAGTTATGGGAAGTTAATGGTCATGAATAGCATGCATTAATGGAAGTTATGGGAAGTTAATGACCATGAATAACGTGCATTAATGGAAGTTCTGGGAAGTTAATGACCAAATTGGAAGCCAACAATACTTGTTTCTAACCCATTCCATGTAATGTTTTTTACTATGATCACATCACGATACAATCCCGAAACACTCTGTCATATCTTACCTCACCATTCAAGACCATTTTACTCATCCTTTTGATATCCTATGTGTGTTACCAATTAAGTTCCAGGTTATGTTGGCCACTTGAATTAACACTTAATTTAAGCAAGTCAAGAGGGGTATCTAGCAACATGTCATAACCCCCATTTGATCGAAAAGTTAGTGATTTAACTATGAACCCTTCCATACTCAATGTTGGTACCAATTTGTTCTTTGACCATCTATACCCTACTTGGTTCAGAGTATGGTCAAAGTGTCAACTCCTACTACATTGATTACGTCACATGTAGTCTAAGTGATATTAGATGTTGTCTTGAGGATCTCATTGCTCTATGTATCATTGAAAACTCCCTTTATGACACATATCTGCTCTGGCTCGAGACTCCTAAGTAATAACCCTGACAAGAGGTCATGGGTATCATCTCCTTCTATCAGGAGTGGTGAATCTTTTATTGGTGACTCAATTACCTCTGAATACCTCAAGTTGTACCCAATCACCACCCTATAAGTAATCCCTGAAAAGCATTGACGAATGGAGTCAAAGTATAGGATCAGTATTTGAGATATCCTTGAGCACTTGAAGTCAAAAGATACTTGCATTGTTGCTATAATGAGATTATCATTGATAATGGAATAGAACATCCATATGATTATCTCATATTAGGTCAATCCAATGTACTTACTACCCTTAGGAAGCATCCACATGTTAACTCTAAACAACTCATGTTGTTGGCCCCTGGAATTTTTTTTAATGAATAAGTATGATTAAATTGATTTTGGGTTTTGTTAGATTAAATTGTATTGGAGTTAACTAGCATACTAATGTGATTAAGATATTATGTTATAAGTTAAAGGAAATAAAGTGCCAGAATGATAAGATTTCATGAGGGGCATTGTTGGAATATCAATTAAGTTATAAAGTCTTAAAGCATTAAAGGAAGGGCAAAATGGGATGAAGGAATTGTAGGCTTGTTTTTTAGAATACAAAAATGTTGGTGAAGAACAAGAGAAGAGAGAGAAGATGAAATATAAGAAAGAAGAGAGAGAGAGTGTCGATGATAGAGAGAAAAAAGGAGAGTTAAGCTAGGTTTTAATTTTACTAAGCCTTTAAGAGGAATTTTGAGAGTTATTAAGGAGGGAAAAAGGTAGAGAAAGATAAGAGCTTTCTTTTGAACTAAACATCTCTTCATTTAGTGAAGTTTTAAGGTAAAAACATTTTAATGCTTGGGATTTAGGAAGGGTTTTGGTTCATAAAGTTAGAAAATGCATGGGTTTAAGTATTCTAGGAACAATTCATGCATGGGTTTCTTTGGGTTTCCAATTAGAGTTCTTTTGAATGAGGTTTTGATAATATTAAAGGGAGGCAAGAGGAGCAAGAAGAGAGACATACTTGAACAAGCTTTCAAGCAAGGAGATTCAAATTGGGCTACTCTTTATAATTGAATAATAAGCCATCAATGTTTCTTTCAAGAGAATGGAAATAAATGGTTTTAAATACTTCAAAAACGTGTGTTTATTACTCTTTGAACGCTTTGAGAATGTGCTGCATATTTTGCATATAAATTTTGTTTGACATATGAAGATGATTCTTGAAAAGATATCAAGTTTAAGAAACTGAGTCCCTAAAATGTGCCTTTTTGGGCAATATGTTTTACAATTATGGAAATACATATTAGTGGGTTTATGGTGGTCCCCTAAGTTAAGTAAAGTGCACTTTGACAAAAAGGCTTCTCCTGCCTGCCCGCAAGTGGCCTGGAGCTCCTTCAAGGGCTCCCATAAATTCACTGCTACGTAAGACTATTATGTGGAAATGCGTAGTATGTTCTGTTTTGGATCCACCCGAACCATTTTGATATGCTTATATGCTTATGATAAATTGACAAAAATGATGCATAAATAACTTGTAATAATGTAAATTTCTGCATTAGAAAGGACTTCATAAATGGTTTTGCTTATTACCAATTATAAATTGTTACCCACGGGCTTAAGCTCAACCCTCTTTTTTTCCTAGCCCACATCTAGGTGATGAGCAAGGTATTAAATAGGCAAGGGTCAGTGCATCAATCCAAGTTTTTGTATATTTTTTATTTGAAGCAAATTTTGTAAAGAGAGGCTTTAGTTAAATTTTGAGCAAATCATGGATTACGTACCTTCTGAATTTTGGTATTGCAAGCTATTAATGTATTTTTGGCTTGAAATGTGCACTAAAGCTTTGTAAGACTCTTATCTTTTGATGCAAATGGAATATAATTGCAATTTTGATCATGACTCTCTTTTAAGTTTGTGCATTGCATTTTAGGTTCCATAAGGGAAAAGTTCATGTTCGGAATTCAAGGGAAGGTGTAAATTAATCCAGGATGATATAGACAAAGGTGCCTTCTGGAAAGTTATAGGTCTCTCTCTTTTAGCTTTCCAACGGCATATAGTATAAAATTTTTGGACTTATAGGTCGTAAGTTATGGTTTTTAAGAAGGGGAGATGCTTATGCTTAGGAGTATACCTTGGTATTGTCTGTAAAGACGCTTTATCTGTAATGACGTCATATCATCTGTGATGACATTATTCATCTTAAGAGATGTATCGCCTGTAAAGATGCTTCGTCTTAAGAGAAGTATCATCTATAATGATGTCATATCGTCTGTGATGACGTCATTCGTTTTAAGAGATGTATCGTCTGTAAAGATGCTTTGTCTTAAGAGACGTATTGCCTGTAATGATGTCATATCGTCTATGATGACATCATTCGTCTTAAAAGTTGTATCATCTGTAAAGACGCTTCGTCTTAAAGAATGTATCATCTGTAAAGACGTATCGTCTAGGATGACATCATATTGTCTGTGATGACGTCATTCTTCTTAAGTTGACTTTTGCTTCATCTTAAATTGACCTTTCAGCTTCGTCTACATTTGTCATTCGTCTGTCTCTTAGCTTCATTTGCCTTTGCCATTCGTTTATCTTTTTGCTTCGTCTACCTTTACCATTCGTCTGTTATTTTGCTGCGTCTATTTTCTACCTATGTGACCTAAATTTCTCCTTCTGTACGCTATTCGTTTGATGCTATCGTCTGCTCTATTTTTAACCCTTGGGACGATAGAATCTGCCTTCAAGGTCTTCATGGAAATTGTAGACTTAGAATTCTTCTTTCAAACCGTCCTAAGATGGTATTAATCTGATATCCCAATTAACAGTTTTACTAATTGCCTTATGATAGGTGGTTTAAGATTGAGGTTTTCTCAAATAAATCAGTCCTGAAATAGAGTATGAGAGTTGTTTTGATGTTTGTCCTGGTGGGGGATTGCCACCCTTATGGAGAGGTTTTCCTAAATAAATCAGTCTTAAAATAGAATATGAGCATTGTTTTGATGTTTGTCCTGATGGGAGATCGCCGTCCTTGTGGAGCACGCATTCGAATGTCACTTAGGACGTTAGACACGTGAACCTCAAGGGCAAGGTCCCAATGCTTTTATGGTATCAGAGCAACTAAGTTTAAGAGTATCCAAGGTGGGTAGTCTAAGACATAAAATAAACATGCATTGTTTTAAGGTGAATAACTTGTATTGTTTTGAATTGTTTTATAAGATTTGAAATTTGCTTTACATAATTTGAATTGTTTTACATGATTTGAAACTTTTTTGTATAAACTAAAGATTTTCAATGATTTTAAATTGAAGGAGTGGAATATGCCGCCTCGAAAGAGGCTTCGACGAGCTGTGACTCGATCTAGCTCTCACCAAGGGAACACGGATGAATCCTATGTCTCACAAGATGTTGGGACACAGCCTGCTCCTGATTCTGAAGCACCTAGTGTGCAACATGAAGTGCCACCGCCTCCTCCTCCCATGCCTGCTACAGACTCGCGATTCTTTCATACCTTTGCTCAGGCTTTCACATATGCTATGGGCCAAGGGTCGCAAGGGTCGGTGCCTGCTTCAGCAAATAGAAGTGGACAGTATGATAAGCTCCGTAAGTATAGAGCTGTGGATTTTAGTGGGACTATAAATCCGGAAGAAGCTGAAGCCTAGTTGAAGAGGACCGAGAGGGTTCTGATTCAGATGAAGTGCTCCGATAAAGAAAAGCTGGATTATACAGTTAGCTTGCTGCAAGGGGATGCACTTTATTGGTGGAAATCAGTGCCCCACAGTCAGGATATACCTTTGGTGTTGTCATGGAGAGACCTTTTGGAAGCTTTCTGAAGGAATTACTTCTTGAGGGTTTATATCCAAGAGAAGGCTAGGGAGTTCCTAAACCTCATACAGAGGGACATGAGTGTGAGCTGAAGTTTACCCAGTTGGCACGGTATGCGACCAACATTATTGTAAATAAGGAGGACAAGTGCCGTAACTTTGAGGGAGGTCTCCATCTGGGGATCAAGGAGAAAGTCTTGATTTATAATTTCTACGACTACCAGCAGTTGGTAGATGCTGCACTTCAGGCTGAGAAGTTGGAGAATATCAAGTATGAGGTGAGTAGGAAGAGGAAGAACCGAGAGCAATTTTCCAGAAAGGGGGTAAGAGCTCCAGTACCTGAAAAGGGTGTAAAGAGCTCTCGCACACAAAGTGAGGTTGGGAGTAGTGCCTCTGCTAAGAACAAGTAAGCAAGGGCAGCGTTAGTGCAAGCCTCAATAGTAGGAGGCAATAGTAGGCTGTAGAGGAGCAGGAACATGAACCCCCAATGTGAGCATTGTGGGAAGCTTCACAGAGCAGAGTGCTTCAAGTTACTTAGAGCATGTTTTCGATGTGGAGAGAAGGTACATATGATCAGGGATTATTCCCAAGTAACAAAGCAGGAGGGGTCGCGGTTACAAGCCCCAAAGAGAGCCGAAACAATGGGAACCCGACCAGCCACCGAGGTGGATAGTTCTGAAGTTGTAAAGAAGACTATTCCTCTAGGAAGGACAAGGGGTCAGTCACAGTCAAGAGTGTTTGTCATGACAAGGGAGGAAGCAGCAGCCGCACAAGAGGTTGTCATGGGTATGACCCAGTTATTTGATTCAGTAGTTTATTTACTAATTGATTCTGATTCCACGCATTCTTTTGTTTCTACAAGTATGATTCTGCATGGTGTGAATTCAGTGTCTTTAAACAGTCCTTTGCATGTTAGTACACCTCTGGGGAGGAATGTAGTAATCAGTCAAGTATATAAAAGTCGTGAGCTCTTCATCAATAGTGCTAGACTGGTAGTGGATTTACTACCTCTAGACCTAAAAGGCTTAGATGTTATATTTGGAATGGATGTTATGGAAAAATATTATGCGAAGTTAGATTGTGGCCTCAAAGAGGTAGAGTTTGATCTTAGTAATGATGAGAAGGTGATCCTCAGAGGGGACCGAAGGACACCATCTCCCAAGATTGTTTCGGCTTTGTTAGCAAACAGGATGATGAGGAAAGGGTGTGAAGCCTTCTTAACGCATATTGTGGACACTGATGTGAATGAAGGGAAGTTAGAGGATTTTCCAGTTGTGAGGGAATTTCCAAATGTGTTTCTAGAAGATCTACCTAGTTTGCCACCGGTAAGGGAAATCGAGTTTGCCATCGACTTGATTCCCAAAACCGAACCCATTTCTATACCACCGTACAAGATGACCCCAGCTGAACTAAAGGAGCTCAAGAAACAGTTGGAAGAATTGTTAGAGAAGGGGTACATAATACTAAGCTCGTCACTATGGGGAGCACCAGTTCTGTTTGTTAAGAAGAAGGATGGAACGTGGCACATTTGCATTGATTATCGGAGACTCAACAAAGTGACTATTAAAAATAAGTATCCTCTTCCTTAGAATGATGATCTATTTGACTAGCTGCAGGGAGCAAGGGTCTTCTCCAAGATTGATCTCAGGTTAGGCTATCAACAGCTCAGAATTAAGGAGTCTGATGTAAATAAGATAGCCTTCAAAACATGGTATGGGCATTACAAACTTTTAGTTATGCCTTTTGGACTGACCAATGATCCAGCTACTTTTATGGATCTTATGAATAGGGTCTTCAAGGAATATCTAGATCAATTTGTCATAGTATTTATCGATGACATTTTGGTGTATTCCAAGAGTGAAGGGGAACATGAGGAGCGTCTCAAGATTGTGTTGCAGACATTGAGAAAGAGGGAACTTTCTGCTAAATTCAGCTGTGAGTTTTGGCTTTACAAGGTGATATTCCTTGGGCATGTGATTTCGAAAGATGGGGTACATGTTGATCCGAGGAAGGTTGAAATTATAGTAAATTGGCATGCACCCAAGACAGTAACAGAGGTAAGGAGTTTTCTGGGTCTGGTAGGTTATTATAGGAGATTCGTTGAGGGATTCTTTATGATAGTAGCTCCAATGACAAAGTTATTGAGGAAGAATAAAAAATTTATCTAGAGTAAGGAATGTCAGAAAAGCTTTGAGGAGCTCAAGTCTAGATTGACAAGTGCTCCAATTCTGACTTTGCCTATAGGAGATGAGGGTTATACAGTATATAGTGATGCTTCAAGAAAGGGTCTGGGATGTGTATTGATGCAAAGAGACAAGGTAATAGGATATGCCTCGCGGCAGTTAAAGCCTTATGAGTTAAATTATCCAACCCATCATTTGGAATTGGTAGCAATGATTTTTTCCTTGAAGATTTGGAGACATTATCTGTATGGGGTTCAGACGAGGATCTTTACCGACCATAAAAGCCTTAAGTACTTACTGAGTCAGAAAGAGTTGAATTTGAGACAGAGAACGTGGATTGAATTGTTTAAGGATTATGATTTGTTGATTGAATATCATCCAGGAAAGGTAAATGTAGTGGCAGATGCTTTGAGTAAGAAGGAGGTATTTGCGGCCCTTTATTCGATAACGAGGGTGGAGTCCAACCTGTTAGAGCAAATCAAGGTGGCAGCTCCGCTAGGCACCATGTATTGTAAGTTAATTAATTAAGTAAAGGAGGGTGTTGTACGCAAGTTTTGGCTCGACGACAATGGGCTATTGATGACTAAGAGTAGTCAAGTTTATGTGCCGAGCTTTGGTGGATTGCAGAAACAATTGTTGAAGGAGACGCATGACTCGCAGTGGGCTGGTCACCCACGATTCCAACGGATGCTAGCACTCCTATCATGTTCATACTTTTGACCGAAGATGGAGGATGACGTGGAATGTTACATCAAGACGTGCCTTGTGTATCAGTTAGATAAATCGAAGAGGAAGAAGGAAGCCGGTTTGCTACAACCCTTATCCATCCTCGAGAGACCTTGGATGTCGGTCTAAATGGATTTCATCAGTGGGTTCCCAAAGGTGGACAACATGGCGTCAATCATGGTGGTGGTTGATAGATTCTCCAAGTATGTAGTCTTCATGCCAACTCCTATAACTTGTCCCTCGGATGTTGCAGCTGAGCTGTTCTATAAGAACGTGGTCAAGTAGTTCGGATACCAGCGGATATTGTGAGAGACCGAGATGCCAGATTTACGGGCCGATTTTGGACGTCTCTTTTTAACTTAGTGGGTTATAAGTTGAAGTTCTCAACGGCAAATCACCCACAAAGGGATGGCCAAACCGAACAAATCAACTGTTTGTTGGAGGAGTATCTTCGACATTATGTAAATGCGAGTCAACGAAATTGGTTGAATTTACTTGATACTACACAGTTCTGTTATAACTTGCATAGATCTTCGGTTACGGAGAAGAGTCCCTTTGAGATTATGTTGGGACAACAGCCTCTCACTCCTTTAGAGATTGGTCAACAACGGACAAGTGACAAATGTCCTGCGGTGCATAAGTTTGTAAGGGAGAAGCAAGCTTCTCGATAGATGAAGAAGCAAGCGGATCTTCGGAGGAGACCGTTGGAATTTGAAGTGGGAGATAAGGTTCTGTTGAAACTAACCCCACATATTTGGAAGAAGATCTCGATCAAGCAAGTTTATAGGGGTTTGGTGCCAAAATACGATAAACCGTTTGAAGTGCTACATAAAGTGGGGAACATGGCGTACCGATTAAAGTTACCCGAGTGGTTAAAGGTACACCCTACTTTTCACGTTAGTTTTCTCAAACCTTACTATGAGGATATGGCAGATCCGAATAGGAGTCAAGTGAATCGAGCACCGCTGGTTATGAGAAAATAGTTCGAGGATCAAGTGGAGAAGATTCTAGAACACCAGACCATGGGTCAACATAAGAAGAACTGATGGACCGAGTTCTTGATTCAGTGGAAGAATAAACCTATCACAGAAGCTACATGGGAGAAAGATACAATCTTATGGCAATTCGAGGATCAAGTGAACGCCTACCTTTAGACTAATTCGATGAGCGCGTCGAATCCATCTGGTGGGGTGGTTTATTAGACCCCTAAGTTTTGGAGCACTTCTCAACGACCTTCATGAGG
Source organism: Erythroxylum pedicellare (assembly GCA_027563575.1). Taxonomy (NCBI): domain Eukaryota; kingdom Viridiplantae; phylum Streptophyta; class Magnoliopsida; order Malpighiales; family Erythroxylaceae; genus Erythroxylum; species Erythroxylum pedicellare. The sequence continues at coordinate 27,708 of JAOQMP010000168.1, read as the reverse complement.
AGTCCTAGGTGGAAGGTTAGCTGGATTCGCGCATGAGGGAGGCATGCGAAAACACTAAGACATATGTGGGCGAGTGGGATCGAACTTGGTGCGAATTTTGATAGAGTCTCAGATCTTGTGGAGATTGACTCAACCTAGACTAAAGACTTGATGGACTAAGGACTTAGACCATGCTAGGACGGATGGACCATGACTAATAGACTTGTTGTGGGAAGCATTGGATTAGGCTAGTGGGCTAGTGGGCTTCGTCAAGATCACACTACATCATCAACGGATAGAGATCGTAGGGAGATCTTGGATAATGTGGCAATGACTAGGAGTTAAAGTTGCAGTGGAACTGAACATCTGAAGATAGTAGAGTTCTTCAAGGATAAGGATATTAATTTCCTAGTTGAATGTAAACTCTATCTTGTTGTTATCTTATCTTATCAATTAGAGTCCTATTTAGATAGGGGTTTCATTTAATTAGTCCACGTGATGTAATCTAATAAAGATAGACGTGATCTTAGCACGATCTTTAGGTAGTTTGGATTTAGTGGGAATCTGAATATAACTTGGACTCCAAGTTAGGATGCCTCTATATATAGCACATTCGAGTTCTGCTCTTCTTATTCAATCAGAGAGAGCATTCTTTGTATTCTTTTGAGGGAAAGTATATAAAGTTGGTTTTACATCGTATCTCTATGCGTTTTTGTTGCCTTTGTTCTTATTGTTCTTGTAAGTCTTGTTTCTTCAAGAGTGTCGTAAGGTAAACACTTTGGGGAGTTGGGAAAGGCTGAGTCTTACTTTAACGGATCTAAGTGAGACTGTCGTGCAAAGGGTGTGAGCGAGAGACTTCAGGTGAAAGTTTAAGTTCCAAGAATATCTTTGTAACAACAAGCATGATAGCTCGAAGATGGACGACTAGAAAAACGACCACTCAAACCTTCTGAATCATCGCCAAGGAGAACCACGTCATGGATCACAATCAGGCGTAGTAGCAGGAATAATCGTTCCCTGAGAACACGTCATTCTCTACAAGTCCCATAAACTATCACCATAAATGCACTAACAGAGTTAGCTGGAGGAATCGAGCCGCTTGTCCATAGAACATGCTACCACGTTTCTCCCACGTTGCCTACTTCATCCTCCATCGCTGCATTGTCCATATATCTTCTCCAGCTCACCCACATTTCTCCAACAGATGCCTCGCACATTGCTACAATCTCCCCACATTCGATGACCGTCTACATCATTTCTTGCTCCCAAAGAACTACGTTGCCATCCGATGTCCCAAGAAGCTTCTCTAGATTGAGCACGACGATGCCATAACTGGACTTGCCGTTATATTTCATAAATTTATGTGGTCCAAGTTACTGTTCATATAAATTCGTCAAGCGTCCTGCAGCTCCCTCATCTTGCCATCATCACGTGGACTTCTCCAGCTACCTTCAGCAACTAGCTCCATCTCATGAAGCTCAACACAGTGGGGATGAATTTTGTGAACAGTAACTTGGACCAAAAACTCCTAGTTATTTGTCACATCAAGTTACAGGGTCTCCACCTTTATGATTATCTACAAGTAAAGCTTTTCTACGAGAAGGTTTTAAAAATGGTTTTTTGTGTTTCTAGAACGTCGCACAAACATAGTGACAACATATTCTGAACTTTTTCATAAATTAAGCATAATCAAATTTAAGGGTTTCGTTGTTTTCTGGGTTTCCATTGTTTAATAAATTGTTTAACACTTAAACAATTTCAATTCCAAAATTTATCATCAATAACAATCCAAAATTTAATCATCTTATAGAATTAAAACCTGGCTCTGATACCACTGTTGGAAAATCGGGTCCGGATCTAATCCGATTGCAGCGAAATAATCACGAAACTTTTTCGTGACTTTTGATTTCCCGAAAACCAAGATCTATTTAATTCTATAAAATGATTAACAC
>JAOQMP010000166.1:100721-132808 GCA_027563575.1 Erythroxylum pedicellare | reverse complement strand
ATCTTGTTTTTGTCTATTATTATCCTTATACCATATCATGTATAGATTGGCATGATGATTTGGATATATTGCTTCCATTGCAAATAAGATTTCTAAAAAGTTTTGAAATCTACTAGTTATTCAAATATAGCATGTTTTCTTTTTCTGATACAACAATCATTATCATAGAAAAGCCCTCTACAAATCTTTTGTGATATCCAACTAAACCTAAAAAACTTCTCACTTCTGCTACATTCTTAGGTGCTTCCCATTTCACAATTGTTTCTATTTTCCTTGAATCCATATGCACTCCTTTATTTAAAATTACATATCTAAGAAACACCACTTCCCTTAGCCAAAATTCACATTTATCAAATTTGGCATACAACTCTTTCATTGTCAGTGTCTTCAAGGCAATCTTCAAATGTTCATCGTGCTCCTTGTCACTCTTGGAATAGACCAATATATCATCAATAAAGACAATGATAAATTGGTCTAAGAATGGCTTGAAGACTTTATTCATTAAGTTCATGAAGGCTGCAAGGGCATTCGTTAGCCCAAAGGGCATAACTAAGAACTTAAAATGCCCATACCGTGTTCTAAAGGAAGTCTTTGACACATCAGACTCCTTTATCCTCAACTGGTGATAATCCGATCTCAAGTCTATCTTGGAAAAGACTCTTGCCCTTTGTAATTGATCAAACAAATCATCTATACATGGAAGCAAGTATCTACTCTTGATAGTGACATGATTAAGCTTCCTATAGTCCACACACATTCTCAATGGTCCATCTTTCTTCTTCCTTCCAAAAGTGAAGAGCTAGGCCTAGTATACCCTTTCTCTGATAATTCTTCTAATTGCTCTTTAAGTCCCTTCAATTCTACTGGACCCATTTGGTAAGGTACAATTGAGATCAGTTCAGTACCTGGAAGAAGCTTGATGGGAAATTCAATTTCCCCAGGTGGTGGTAGTCCTAGTAATTCCTGTCGAAAGACATCATAGAATTCCATGACCACGGGAATATCTTCTAACTTCCCTCCATCGACCTTCAAGTCTACCGCATATGCCAATAATGCTTCACATCCTTTCCTCATCATTTTCTCTACTTTTAGAGCTGAGAAAACTCTAAGTGGACTTGCTTTCCTGTCTCTCATAGACATCACCTTTCTACCTTCATCCAACTCAAACTCTACAATCTTCTATTTGCAATCTAAATTGGCATTACTCTTTTCTAAGGTATCCATGCCCAAAATCATATCTAATCTTCCCATCTTCAATGGCATTAAATTAACCACTAATTTTTCTTCACCAATATATAATTCACAATCTCTATATACTTGACTAATAATGATATATCGTACAATAGGGGTACTAACCATCAAAGGGTCATCTAATGGTCTCAAACTTCTATTATGCACAATTCTAGTTAAAGAAAAAAATAAATGAGTAGACCTCGAATCAATTAGGGCAATAACATCATCATTAAATAATTTAATCATACTAATCACAACCTCTGGAGCTGTCTCTGTGTCCTCCCTTGTCATTGCAAACACTTTAGCTGATGTTTGCCCCCTTGATCTTCCTGTAGGATTCACTTTCTTAGCTGCCTCTAAACTTCCCACTTCAGTTGTAATCTTAGCTCCCATAGTCTTAACCCTCTTTAAAGCTTGCATCTGATTTCCCTACCTTGCATACTGTGGGCACTCTTTAGCCATGTGCCCTTTCTCCCCAAAGTAAAACACTCTCCCGTCAGCCGATAACATTCCTCTTTATAGAATTTCCCACAATGATCAAATTTAGGGATGGATGACTTATCCCTTTCTCTCCTACTACTGCCTCCCACCCTTGAGGCTTGATGAGAAAAAGTTCTCATCTTTCTAGACTTGCCTGCACCACTACTCCTCTCCTCAGACTGCACAGGGAATATCTTGCCACTCCTCTCTAACACAAGAGCACCACCTCCCCTCTTGAACTATTCTCTCGATTTTTTCTATTCATTACACTCTTTACGTTCTCCACATTCTCCACACTTAGCGCCACTTCAACCAGTTGTTGAAAGTCACAGAAATTTTGTGCCACCACCTTTTCTCTGATGTCCAAATGCAATCTCGATTCAGTCATATAGCACTTAGCCACCTCACTCATCATCTCAGATGCATATCGTGACAGTTGTGTAAATTTACGATTATATTCATTCACTATCACCTCCCTCTAGGTGAGACTCAGAAATTTCCTCTACTTTTGTTGAATATACACCTTAGATAGATACTTCTTCTTATATACAGCTAGGAAGTCATTCCATGCCAACACTGGCAATTTCATCTGACTCCCTGGCACATCTTCCCACTAATGCAGAGCTTCTCCCTATAGTAGACTTACAGTATACTTAACTTTTTCGTCATCTTCATAGTCCATTTGCTCCAACATCCTCTCTATCTTCCTCAACCAGGTTTCAGATTCTTCTGGGTTAGTTGTTCCATAGAAGTCCACTGCCCTATACTTCCTAAGCTTATCAAACTACTTTCTCTTCTTAACTGGGGCCTGAGCAGAAGTTTACGGCATTTAGCCCATGGCATGGACAAAAGCTGGAGCAAATTCTTGGAACAACCTAGGATCCAATGGTGTAGGCACTTGCTCCTGCGGAAGAGGAGACTCATGCACTTACGATCGAGAGGGCCCACTACTGTGCCTTACAAAAGCCTCAGCATTTCCTGGGGCTCTAGACTCATTCGTACCCTCCTTTTTAGGCTGAGAGTCAGGTGTAATAGATCCTTGTAAAACTCCTCGTATGGCATCGTACTCCTTCAATTTAGACACTAACGATTAGCTTACATTTCATTTTAATTTTATTTCCTACATTTATGCATATTATGTCTATCATTTAATGAAATAAATCAATTCAACAATGCAAACAATTAATCTCATGTCAAAATAATTTACATCATAAAGTATTCTAAGCCTAGAAATAAAAAAGGCCTAAGTTCTGATACCAAAAATGTTGGAGTCAAGTCTTGTGACTAATCCTAAGGCGACCACTTGGGGCGATCGGGTGAGGATTATGCAAAAGAAAAGTTAAAAACATTCAATTTATAAGAAAATTTCAAAGGCAGTAGTGGCGGGTTCACCGTGGCCATCTATATGTTCGCCGCGGGCAACCGCACTCTTAGCAAAAGTACGCCACGGCGAAGTCCCCAAAATCAAAACCAAACACCTCTCAGGAAAAATACTCCCATGGTTCAGCGAGAAAACACTTTGGGAGAATTATGCTACAGCAAAGATACAAAATTTAATACACAATCAACTTTCTGGAGAGGTTCACCGCGACAAAAAATTCAGAAAAAACCCAGATCCTAACCATCCACACTAACATACATACAACCCCTTCAACACAATACCACATCCTATTCCATGTCTAACAACATACAATTCTATTCCCAATATAATTTCAACAACTCAACCAAAGGATATAAGTGAGCATACCCAAAGATCTTTTCTAAATCTTGTTCTAATTACGAATTCCAAAGAGTTTAACAGCTTTACTACATATAAAAAGCCATTGGCTTAATACAAATACAAAATACAACTGAATGTCCATATATGACATGTTTGTAAAGCTATCCAAAATGTAGTTACTAACTTAGTTACAAAGTTACTATTTCTATCCCAGAGTTTGTCTGCTCTTTGCTTCGTCTGCTTTGTTTCGTCTGCTTTGCATCATCTTCTTTATCAATTCGTCTGCTTTTTGATTGGTTTCACCTTATCCTATGATCTAGTCCATTTTTGACCCTTCAGATGATTAAATTTGTCTTCAAGGTATCATAAAAGTTATAGATCTTGAAGCCCTCTTTCAGATGATCTAAAGAACACTTTGAATCGACATTCGTAGAGAGAGTTATCCCATTTGTCCCGAGATATTCAATATGTTTGGGGATAAAACCTTTGTTTGATTCTTTCGTCCATAACCTTATAACCCGACCTAAAAATAAAGTGATTCTTGAACCGATAGTTTCTTAACACATTCTGTCTCTCCATAGAAATCATAGCTTTTGGTTTTGACTTGAAAAGGATTGATCTAATAAAAGTAAGGGTATCAGTTGGAACAGCACGAACTTGATATTTTACCGAACATGTTCCTATATTTTGATGATGTCTGGATATATAGGATTCCAAATGAGATGATTTTAATTTGTAGTAAACTAGAGACATAATACATAGAGGAACATGTTCTAAAAGAAAGTGTTGCAAAAGGACTTCAATGTCGGGGTCAAGAAGAACATGTAAAGTTGACCTGAAATGATGTGTTTTGGGAAAAATCTGAAAGTGAGTAAGGGGTTATGATTTGTGATTACAGTAGGTTTTATTAAGCCATAAACTTAAGTATAAATTATACTTAAGTGAGTGTTAATAAAGGGAAGTGGATAAGAAACGAACAGGTGTCCTAGCTAAAGATAAGATTTTTATTACCTTAAAAGGCTAGCTGCTGTCCTGATCCTTATCCTTTAAAAAACTTCTTTCTTTAGAGTTTCTTCTCCAACCCAGAGCTTTCAGTAAACATTCACCGAAGTTAAACCTCCCTGTCAACCTTCCAGATGAGGTACGTGAGTTGCATGAAACTTAGGGTTTTGTGATGGTTGAAGATTTTGGAGCTTCAAACAAGTTAAGTGTCTACGTTCTGGCATCTCCAGACTTTGGAAGCAAATGATTTATTGGAGTGTACTATGAGTCAACCTAGATTAATTTCCTAGGATTGATTGACTTTATATGACTTCCAATTATTAATTGATTGTGACTTATTTATGAATGCCGGACTTAGGTCCGAAGATTATGAGAATTTGATTGTGTATTGTGTTATGTGAATTCTTAACGAAAGTTGAATGTTAGATTTAGATTCGATGATTATGAGATTTCTAACTGTGCATCATATGTGACTATTATATATTACATGTATGTATTTGAAGCATTTCATAAAATGCATGTTCAGATAAAGGCATTGTGACTTGAGTTGCCATTATCAAGAACTTTCACGTAGAGCTTTACTTTATGATTTCTGATTCTACACGTAGAGCTATACTCCGTGATTCTGTTTTGATTGTGCCCTATGGGCCAGTATTTGTATAAGTAAGTGAAAGACACTTGGTCACAACAATAAGAATGAATATGAGTCTCATGCATATAGAATTATAAGACTGAATTTCTTTGAACAATTTGCAAAGCTGAAATGAGTGATAAAGTGATATAAACTGTCTGCCATATTGAACTGTATGATTATATGATATTCCATGCTATGTGAAATTACATAACGTAAATATGATCTGAATGAATATCTGTGAAATATGTGATATATGTTTGTGATCTGGTGAAATCATCAATCATGCTTTACTCAACTGAGTTCGCAAAACTCATCAAAATTGCAACATAGTTTTTCAAGTTTTATACAGGTCTTTGGAAAGGCTTCGAGTAAGAGTTTCGGGTCAGGATCAGTATGCATCTGCATATGTATTTCTGTTTAAGTGTTGTATCGGTTGTAAAGATATTTTTAATGTTAGTATTTTGTCTATTTCTGAAATGGGCCCAAATGGCTGTTGAATACTAATGTTTGTAATATTTGTATCTGTGAATGGAAAATGTTTTTAAATAAAGTGGGCCAGTTTTGATTAATGATTTCCGCTGACGAGTACATTGTTTGAAGCAAATCAAAATTTTGTAAGTTAATGAATGATTGAGTGTCCTAGCACGCTAACCTCACAGGGCATGAGCTCGAACATCATCCATCGATGTCGGGTTCGGGTCTTACGGGAGTGGAGTGCTACATAAAACCTCAATAATCACAAAAAAATAATTAACAAAATGGGCTTAGACTTATTCTACCCATAGCTCCTCTAAGCTAGCAAAACTAAACTGTAATTCAAAAACCATGAAAAATCACAAATTTCCGTCACAAACCCTACTCTCTCTCTAATTCCTTTTCTATCAAAGTAAGAAGAAAGAATGGACTTACCTTAGACAAGCTTGATTCTTTCTTTTTCCACGTTTTCCTTTTCTTTCCTAGCTTCTCACGATTCATCTTTTCTTCTTTCTCTACGTTTTTCTTCTCCTTTTCTCTCTTTCATGATTCTCTCCTCTTTCTCACTTATTCAAGACTAAGTTTTATTCTTATCTTCCAAAATTACTCCTCTCTTTTGTTGTCCTTCCAATTTTGCCCATATGTCCTTTAGCTCCTTAAGTCCGTTTAAATCTAACACCTTAACCATACACTAATTTAATTATATCACTCCATTCCAAATTCTTGAAGTAAATCACTTGTTAATAGAGAAATTCGATATAATATGTAAACTACATAAGAAGGGGGGTTGAATTATGTAATCTTTTCGAAAATGTTAATCTTTTGAGACTTCTTGAATTTCTTTATGAAAATTAAAATGATTACTAAAACACTTTGCAAAAATTGATAAGCAATGCAATCATAAGTAATATTATCTACTTGTCTAACAATAAGAAATTAAAAGATAAGGGTTAGAGAATAGACACTGCGATTTTATACTGGTTCACCCCAAACCTTGAGCTACGTCCAGTCCTCAGAGTTAGTATGAGATTTCACTATACTCTTCCAACTTTACAAGTATTCTTTCTACTCTTGTAGTTCCTCTTCAGGTCTCTCTCACAAAGTATTCTTCATCAGCTGTATTAGCCTCTCTAGGCTCTAGCCTTCCTTTCTCTATCTAAGAAAAGTATTTTTGAGCTTTAGGTTACAGATGCATTCGCTAACTTCTTTCGCACTTAGAATACAGAATTTTTGCTAATGTAAAAGCATTCATTATTTTAGTCTTTGACTAGAACTAGTATTTATTGCCTAAGTCTCCAACTGTCTTCTTGAAAACTGCTTCTTGAATCTTCTAGAAACGCTTATTAGTTGAGTCCTGTAACTAACTCTAACTAACTAACTGTCTGACATTTTAGAATATCTTCCTTTTGTATCGTCTGGAATAATGCTTCTTCTTTTACTACGTTTCATCTACTATTTTGCTTCGTTTGGTGTCGAGCTTAACCCTTTTCCTGTTGTTGTGCTTCGTCTGGTGTTGCACTTCGTCTATTGTTGCGCTTCATCTATTGATGCGTTTTGTCTGGTGACACACTTCTTTTGATGTTGCGCTTCATCTGATGTAGCGCTTCGTCTGTTGTTGCACTTCGTATGATGTAGAGCTTCGTTTGTTATTGCACTTCGTCTGGTAGTGCTTCGTCTGGCATTGACTGCGCACCTTCTAAGTTAACTAAGTGTTACTTACATTTTTCTGCACACTTACAAATTTATCAAAATAGTTCATACATTTCTAAGATTAATATTATTTGATTGTCATCAAAATTAACAGAAGTGAAGTCCTCGTGACTTAACAATCTCCCCCTTTTTGATGATAACAAATAATCATAATTTTAGAAGATAAAATGATATTTATAAACGAATAAACGAATAGTATTCTGACAAATAATAAAGCAAAAACATAAGAAAAGAATTGCATACAAGATATATAAAATGCTTTCTATCTTCTCTTCTCATTCTCCTCTTTTTGTCCTTTTCCCCTATTTGTTATTAATAAAAAAGATTGCTCATCGTAGACGCTTCAGAACTTCAGAAAACATATGTTGCATGTCAGTGCGGATCGTCTTGAGGTCTTGTTCAGTAGTAACCCGTAGTAATGCTACTTCCTCATGATGATCACCCATTGAGTTAGCGAGTTCATCAACTTTAGTATAAACTTCCTCAATTTCTTTTGCTAATGCTTCCTAAACTTGCTTCTAACTATGACTTGCTTCCATCCAATTTATGAAATGCTTCAAGAACTGCGGACTATCAGTAGGATCTTATTGTATTTCACTAAGTGGATGAAAATTTTCCATAGTAGATGGTTCTGAAGGTAAAACATCTAACTCTATAATTTTGATAGAGGGTAGATTGAAGGTTTGTTTTCCTTCTGGGAGATCAAGATCATCAGGTCTAGGTAGTTTCAGAATTGGTTGCCTAAGAAGGTGTTACACATCTTTGATTGAAGGTATGAAACCTAAAGGTCTAAAATGCATGACCAAATGCACAATGGTTTCTAAGTTGAAATTAATACCTTCAACCATGATACTTCTGTACTGTCCTTCTTTCACTTTGCCAACTACCTTGAAGTTTTCATCGGTGGTTGAAACTCCAAATTTACTTCCTGATGTTTTTGAAATGTGGTTTGAAACGTAGATACCTCTAGGTTGAGCTGCATTACATGCTTCCTCTATGTTCTTTATAGCTACTTGAATCTGCTCTTCTGTAAGAACATCTTTATTTTCGTCAATAAACATCTTCTTTTTCCCTTTTTCTTCATTTCTCACAAGGGTTGAGCATCTTGGTTGTATGTCTGGCATAATTTTTATTAATGTTCTGGTTGTAATCGGATAGATTGTATACCGATCCTTTGAAATATTCAATGGACATGGTTCTGCCTTCTCATCACGTAGAATACCATATAATCTTCGTTCTTTATGACTTAGAAGATGTATTGCCTGATCATTAATCGGTATCAGTTCGATTAGTAACTTGATTAACTTTTTTGAAGGTTCTCTAATAATAATTTAGCTTCTGCTTCGAACAGGTACTGATTCTTCTATAATCTTCATTCTCAATCCTTTTTGTTGAATGGTTAAGAAGGATTGTAAGGTTCCAATTGGTGTTCAACTGTTTTTGACTTTTGTTGAACATCAAATGAAGAAATCTTCTTCTGATTGGGCTTCACCTTGTTTTGTTCGTCTGCGGGTTTAGAAGAAAGTTGCTGTTGAGGTTTCTTCCTTTCAAATACCAACTTCCCTTTAATTTTGTCTCTCTAGATGATTTTGATGATTGGCTTTGCAAAATAGAGACAATTGATCTAGTAGGTTGCTGTCTTTTCTCTTATTTTTTAGAATCTCCATCAAGAATTAGAGATTTCCTCTTCTTCTGTTTTTGTTGTCATAAGGTCAACAGTTTTAGTGACCTTCTTAACTGTTTGGATTTTTCTGATTGAAGTGTCTCCTCCTTTCTCTTCAATGACACTTGTTGCGATGATTTTTGAACTTAGCTTTCCTCTTTCTGAAGAATCGTCTTAAGTTTTATTGGTGCATCAGACGATTTCTCAGTCTTTTCTTCTAAGATGTTCTTCCTGTTGATCGAGGTTTTGTTTTTCTTGTAGATGTACCATGTTCACTTCTTCCCCGTCTTACTATAAACTCCCCCCAGACCTTGCGTTAGGTGTAGAACCTATATCCGCTTCATCATCAAGCTTTATTCCCATTCTGTGAATAGTTCTGGCATTAATAATACTCTTCACATCCATTTTTACCCTGTTACCTTTGTCAAGAAAGATTCCAGATTCTCTAAAAATCCTTGTCAACAGCATTCTATATAGTAAAGAGCTAGAATCCCCCTTTGACTTCATCATGTAATTCAAAATCAAATACGGAAGATTAATGGGTTGGTGATTCAGTACGTGATATAGACAATGTTCATCGTTCATTGGCACAAGGTCTTTCGAGCCTAATCTTGGTATAACACAGTGAAGAAGCAGTGAATGTAGAAACCCTAGCATTCGAAACAAGGGTTACTTCCTTCTTAACTTCAGGATCACTACTTCCGTAGAGTTGTTGATTAATGTTCATTCTATCTACATGACCTTGAGTATTCCATTTTGTATTATTAAATAACTTTACTCCAACACTAAGACACCAACTGACCCCTTTCGATAGTATCTTGCATCACGATAACCGACAAACCATCTACCATTGATACTAAGGCATCGTCTACCAACTTTGCATTATTCCAAAACTCATATATCTCATTCAAATAAACCTTTTCACGAACTTTAAAGAAGTTTTTCCATCCAATTGCTTCAATCTTTGGTTCAATGTCCATCTGATTTTCCTTCAATGATTTGAAATCAATGTGTCTCTGTTGGATCCCACCTTTGTTTTTCGTTTAAGTTTTCCGAGTTGGGCTCCGAAAGTGGGGTCCAACATTTTTGGTATCAGAGCAAGAGGTTGGGTTCCGGAAACGGGACCCAACATTTGTGGTATCAAAGCACAACATACAAAATCCTACACTTATGAGCATTTTTAAAACAAAGCAAAATAACCTTAACGTCGGAAGATCATAACTTTCAATTCCGATATCGAAAAATATCATACTTTATGGAGACAGAAAGCTCTCAACAGAAGCCACAAGTTCCATGAAGATCATTTTATCAAATTCTTCCTAAATCAAAAAGTCAACTATTTATCCCCAAAAAGTCAAACTTTCTTCAATTCTTCAATTTCTCACACCTTTTTCTCTTTATTTCTTGCTTTTGAACTTCCCTTTCAATCAACTTCTTTCATAACCCATACAAATCTACACAATTATCAAAATCATCAAAACCAATATATTTTTTTTTCTCATCCATTTTCTCAAAGTATCATTTCATCTATAACACAATACATGTACTAAAATACTCATTTCATACCTTTTATATTTCTAAATTTCACTAAAAGATCGGGGTCCAACAATATGAATTTGATAATCAATGAAGTACACAAAGAGAGGTGAAAGGGCCATAAAGAGTCAAGATGTGATTTTAGAAAGTGGAGAAGGAAAAAAGAAGAGAAAAATTAAAAATTGGTGGAAAAACGGCAGGCTATGATTGTGGCCTGCGGCAAGGTAAAAATAGGGGCATGCGATTGTCATGATCAAATTTAACCATTTTACCCTCCAATCACCTATATATTCATTTCTAACTATACTTTTTCACTCATTTTTATTTTTATTTTATCTCACTAAGCCTTACACCTCTAAACACTCTCGCTTCTCTCTACCTGAATTTCAAACATCCAAATTTCTTCTAACTTGTACCGACTCGTAAGCCAGCACACCATGCATCAAGCAAACAGTAAAGCATGATCAATCAGTGGGGTGAACCCAAGTCTCGGGACAAGGGAAAAGGAACAGAGCAGCTGATTACAGAGCACCTTTCTTGATCTTCTCAAATGAGGAAGGTACCCATTTTCATTCTCTTTGTAATAAACAAATTATTGTATCAAATTATTTTCATTTTGAAACTTTAGATAGATTAGAATTTTGAGACAAGGTTAAAAGTTTAGCAGAGAGAATTCAATGGGGTAAGTTCTTTCAGTTTCAATTCCTAGTTTACGAAGAACTGACTTTAGAATTTTTTACATCTCTGCAGTACAAATCCAACAACCCTAGTAATTTGTGATTTATGTTGCAGGGACAACCTTATAGGCTCGATTATGAAACTTTGTATGAAATTTGTGGTTTCCCTGAGTCAACTGGAGTGAATCATCACGGTAATTTTTGCATCAGCCCCTACTGGACTGAACTAACTAGGTTTGTAACACCCACCCAAATATCCCTTGGAAGGATATGCGGATGTTACCTAGACAAGACCTAAACATATCAAAATAATATAAAGCATTGCCAAAAATTGAAACAACCAATCATTGCTTTTCTATACATATTCGACTTTAAACAAAATTTAACCAGAACACTGAATTTATCCAAATACATGCTTTAATTACAACACCATCCTGAATTAAAGTTACTATATTACAAACCCTTAAACAAAACAATACATATCTTAAGTTCTAATACACTCTATATTACAATATTTACAAAGTTTTTACAAAATACATCATGTCATATTATTACATACAACTCAAACATACATTCCCAAAATAAACACATTTTCATTGGCCATTGCGATTGTTATTGTCCCATTCTTCAAACCCTCCTATCTGAATCTATATGGGACAAAACCACCATGCTAAGCATAAAGGTTAGTGGGGAATAAGCTAAATATGATATAAGCAGATAACTGTTTCAAACAATCATCCAAACATTCACATATTCAAAATCACATAAGATTATAAGCAATGTTTACTTATACATTTTCAAACCGAACCGAAATATCATGATTCTCAGAAAAAATAACATATCAAAATAGGTTACACATTTAACTTCAGAGCAAAACTCACAAATTTCAAAGCTAAATATTATAATATCAAAAAAAATTTGTCTTTAACAAAACATAATTTGCTTATTTCAAAATAGAGCTCATATGTTTCAGATCAAAGCTTACTTATATCATAACGGAGCATATAATAGAATACAAGACAAGTTAGTGTATTAATCCTTTATACAGAAGTCGATAACGAGACTAATACAGGAGATACCATGATCGGCATCACAAAATAGGAGAGACTTATGTCTCAATAATAAGAGACACTGAAGTGTTAGTAATAGGAGAGACCAAAGTGTCATAGGAGCAACTGCAGACCCTTCTAAGTATGTCTATTTACCCACGACTAGGACTTAACAGTTTTAAAACAAAACAGGTTAATTTCATAATTCTCATGTGAGGATCATATTGCAACACATACCGCTTTATTCCAATTTGTTCAACTTAACATATTCATTGATTTCCAAACTAACTAACATGTCATACAATTACAAGTACGTGCATTAATGCATCAATAGAGGTGATGAGTCATCACAAATTATGTGTATTCAAACAAATAGAAAGCACTTCCAACATAATCCTAAATATCAAACTCCTCGGACACTTGAAGGTCTGAAAATTAACACAATATCATCGCAGAAATTCCCAATTCATAAACATCCATATCCAATTCATAATACATAATCCTTTGGAACTCATTCATTCATGAACACACCAAGAAATTCAATATTGTATTTATCATTATTAAACCATAAATTCTTTATATTATCATCTTAATTGAATTGAATACCAATTAAAGTTCATAACACACCTTAAACAAGTCCATTTAAGTCCTATTATACCAAATAAATTAACTTAACCTTATATATGTTTCATCAATTGCACAAAATCCCATTTTTCAAATAATTCCATTTTTTCACCTTCTAATCAATTCCCATAATTGTGGGATAAGTGACCTGAAACCTCAAAACAGCTATTTTCAGAGCACAAGTTTTTGAATCAGTTTTCAATGGCCATTCTGACCTAGTAACTGACGTTTTTAGACAATATGTTCTTCTAGAAAAATGTTCCTATATGTATAAAGTTTCAAACGAAATATAGTTAATACAATTTGGCTCATTATTTAGAGTTTAATACCATAAAGTACTACAAACTATTCTCAACCGTGGACAACAACCAGAACTCAACTTCAAGCTAAATTTCAAAACCCTTAGTGATAGAAATAAAATTCGATTCCTTCATGAAATTTGTAGATATATGTATCTAGTTTAATCTGAATTTAAAATCATCCAAATTTTGATACCTAAAGGTCAATATATGGATAAAATACCGATACCTATCTTGTGGAACTACTCCTTCTAACAAGTATCCAACATGTATCAAGTTTCAAACCTTAATTCTTTCTTAATTTAGTACACATTTTATCCACTTCAAATATCAAACAATACATGCTCTAAAATGATACCAAGTTTAGAATTCCCTTACTTTACTAAACTCAAATTCAACACAAAGAATCCGGCTAAACTAAGCTTTCGAACAACTAACACATACCTAAGTTTAATGTGCAACTTTTAGTATTAATAAGGTAATAATACATAGAATCACAAGACTTACTTCTTAATGGTAACTTACAAAGATTCCTAGTGTTAATGATCCAAACTCCAGTAGAAGTTTAGAAATTGAGAGAAGATGGGAGATTTCGGTGGAGAGAAGAAAGCAAAATGAAGAAAGAACAAAATAGAAAATGTTTCCAGTAGAAACTTGCTTCACCACCATCTAGGTGTCACTCCCGCCATAAGACATATGTCCTCTTTACATGTGTCACATATTTCCTGCACTTAAGCTACCATTTGTCACACTTCTATTAAACCATTTGTCACTTAATTAATGCTGCCAATTGCCAAAATTTAATTAGGCCACTTGTCTCTTTATTAACTATGCCAATTTGTCAATGTATCAACTATGCCAAATGTCATTAAATCATAGGCTTAATCATTCCAATTTTCATGTACCAACTTATCTTGCCACTTGAAAATTTTCCTAGTCCAAATGTACATTTTAATACCTCAATTCTCTAATGGCTACAATTAATTCCAATTTACTAACTATGGTCCATTAAACTCAAAATTCAAGTCAAATAAAATTCTCAATCATCTTACAATTTTTAACACCTATCATACATGTACTTTCATGAACATATAATATTCCAACTAGAGTACAATTTGGGGCCTTATAAGGTTAGAGCATTTTGACGTAAAAAACGCACATAACAACATCATAAGGAGCCAAGAACAATTGTTTTAGCACAAATTCATATGTCAAAATGTTTTCAATAAAACAGAAACCAATAAGTGTTTGACGAAAGAATTTTTCATGTTGTGGTGCATGGATCATAGCATCCCATTTTGCACAACCACTCACATCTTTAATACAACTATTGTTGCTCGAAACAAAAGGAGCAATAACTTAGGAATGGGCTACTTGGTTTCTACTATAGCTAATAACTATGTAGTTGAGTGTAACAGACTCATAGTCTACTGTCTTGAATTCATGAACCATCATCATCTATGGCAAGCAGAAATCTTGAAATCCTATAATATGGAACTTCAGGATATTAGTGCCAAGACACACGTCAAAGGTAGGACTAGTCAAGTGAATTCAAGTGCTCAACAACAACAAGAAGAGGATTCAGTGAGCGAGAAATCTGAGGAAGAAGAAGAAATAGAAGAATCGGGCTAAAAGAAAGTATTGGATACAATCTCTACCAACAACAAGATAATTACAAATACACTTGCGGAGAACTCTAAATAGATGAAGGAGATGGCTCGAACTCAATGATGTCAGAGCTGGGACATACATTGTATGCATCATTATTTCGAGGTTCAGGGCATTCAGTTGCCAACTCCAACACCATCCCCGCCTCCAAAACTATGAGACTTTGTTCTAACTCCCTTTCTTTTTAAATTTAGTCTTCATTTTTGTTTTTATTTTTTTACTTTAATTTATGTTTCTTCCTTCTTTATGTATTTGTTTTTCCCTTCTCACATTGAGGAATATGTTGTTCAAGTGTGGGGAGGGTTATGTGTTTTGCTTTGAATGTGATTTTGCATATTTTATGATAGTTTTTAGGTTGCATTTTGTGAATTGTGTGAATATATCAATGGCTTAGATGGATTGGAATGGATTTAATTTTGAACATAGTCTATTAGGTTGTGAAGAATCAGTAGCTTGCAAAATTAGTGAATTGGGGTCTTTGGCTAAATATGCAATTTAATTAGGATTTAGTGTTAGTTTATTACCCTCTAGATTCTCACATTCATTCATATTTGAGGCCTTTTTACCTAAGTACCTTTGATAGTATTTTTCATAGAAACGAGTAGCTAAAGCAACAAGGTAGGCAATAAAAAATTAAATAAATAACTATTTTGCTAGCCTTCGGGTTATAAATAGAGCTAGTAGCCAGTTGAGAATGTGATGTAGCTGGATAACTAGATCGATACGCATCACAAATATATGCCTTTGCATATTAGGAGAATTGCCCCAAAAATATTAATGGAGTGGATCAAATCTGTTTCTTTATTTATGTCACCACTCGATTGATTATGGTAGCTATTTGTCTGATCCTAGCACGGTGACTAAGTCCGCAATCTTCGTTAGCATCTTTGTGGGTTCTAGCTCTCCTAACCCTTTTTTTGACTAAAGGTATAGGGAAATATATAGATACTCGTTCCCAAATCTGTGAATGCCCTGTCTAGTTTGACTCCATTGATACTGCAAGGAATGTAAAAACTAAGCTATGTTAGGGTTTTCTTCTGCAACGCACTCCTTAACCATCTACTTGTTTGATTCCTTTAGTGTGAGCTTCATTTGTAGATGTCTCGTTATGTCTTTAACCTTGTTTAATTCAGCCTCCTTAGAATTCCTCAATGCCTACTTGAAATTGACTACTGTTGAACTAGAATAAGGTACGAAAATTTAGTTTGGGGTTTCTCGATTGGCTTAATTCCGAGCTCATTTGGAAGGAATTCTATAATTGTTTATTCTTCTCCATTATCTCCATCTCCTTTTATCTGTTAAAGTTTCTTTACTTAGGTCTGAGTAATGGCCATGATCTACTCCCTTGGGTTAGACTCGGTATTGCTTAGAAGTGTTCTTGCATTCTGAGTAGAAATTGCCTTTGCTAATTGACCTACTTAGAATTCCAAATTGTGTATTGAAGAGGTGTGGTTCTTAGTGACTTGCTCGATAATCCACAAGTTCACGGTTTATTCATGTAGTACTGAAGGTGTCAATCCCATGAGGAGGGATAATCTAATCCTAAAATTTAAGGTCAGAATAATTCGCAAAATTCAAAATGTAACGAAACTAAAATGAAAATTCAATTCAAGCAAGCAAATAAATTCAAGAATCAATTACGAAAATATTAACAATTTAGCTGTTGCAATATACACTCAAGAATCATCCTAAAGGAATTACCAATCGAGAGAAGTGGAATTTTACCTATCTTTAAATCTAACCTAATCGATTATGAATTACTAGAATATTTGTAACACCCCACTCTCCCAAGACACATACTTGACATTCCTGGTGATATTCAAGTACATAACCCGCAAGGGTGGCATGCTAAGACAATCGGTAAATCAAACTCATTACTTTCAGTTTAAGACAACCCATAAAATGCAGAAAAACAATAATAAATTTTGGCCCAGTTTATTTATAAACAATTTTAGTCACAAAAATTACAATCATTATTGAACTCCTTAGAGTTTCAGTAATCACTTGGGCTCATTACAGAACAAAAAACTTGTAGTCATAATATCATTACATTTCAAAAAATATTTTCATATACATTGTACAACACTTAAGACTACACTTTTAAATACAATATAAAGAAATATATATGCAGGCGCAAACTAATCCTGAACTGGAACGCTTACTCAGAACCTCTATAGAGTCCTTTACTAAACCCTGAAAGCCACGTTGCAATTTTTTATGAGTTTTGCGAACTCAGTTAAGTAACCATTCTCGATGGTTCATATAATAAAACTCAATCGTTACATAATCTCACAGTTCATATAGTCAAATAGTTCATATCAATTTATCATTATATTTTATCTTTTCAAATCATTCAATGAATTTCAATCATATATGAATGTTATATGTGTAACACTCACATTTGTTTTTATTGTTGTGACTGAGTGCCTATCACATATGTGTATAGATACTAACCTATTGAGCCCAGTCAAAATAGAATCACGAAGCATAGCTCTACGAGCAGAAAAATAATCACGGAGCAAAACTCTATATGTAAGCACTTTTATACTGGCTACTTCGGTCACAACGCCTTTATATTACATGCATTGAAATGATATGCATGTCACAATTTAGTAATCAATTTAATCACTTTAACTTACATGTATTATTATAGTATAACAGTCTCAGTATCAATAGTCATTGGACTAGGTCCGACATTCAACCTTTCAGTTGAGAATCAGAATATTCAATTAGGCAGTCTCATTCAAATACAAGTAGGACTTCCAATAATGTTTGTATGCATCAAACGCCTAGGACATATATTGTCTAGAATTCAGTACATAATCAGTTAATGCAGTTCAATAATATATCAATACAGTTCAGTAATAAACAAAACATAACAAAGAAAGTGAGACCATTTTAGGTTACTCACAGTTGCTCCTTTAAGCCTATTGCCTTAATGTACCGACAATATCTGGAAGCGGTCGTACACATCATCAGAATCATTCACAAATCTCTAAAAGTTAAAACTTTACTAACCTTGTTTTAACAAAAACTTTAACAGTAACCTTCGGTGGAAGAAGAAATAAATCTCCAGCAGTGAGCTTTAGGGGATGGCTAAAAGCAAAACTAGTGAGAAGCAATCTAATAGCCGAACTAAATTATTTGTGTTGCAAAGTACAATACTAATATAAGAATCCAAACTAGTGTTTCGGTGATGAAGGTTCAGTAGCTTTTGGTAAAGACCAGACAATCCAAAAACAAACAACAAAGAGCTTCAGTAACTTTGCCTTACACAACTTGTGATACGTGCTTTAACATCTCATTAGCACGTGGCCCCATTACATGTGAGCCATTGGTCATCCATATAAAGGTGCTACATGTCAATTGTCTATTTTTCTTAATCCATAATACCTTAAAATTTTCAGAAAAATTTCCTAAAATTTCCAACAATTCCGAAATATTACTAATAATCTCCAAATAAATTTTTGATACCTAAAAATCACAATTCTCATCTTAATTGAAATTTTAAAACCAATTATACCCGAAAATTTCGATGTATGCATATACAAATATTTGTACATGTCAAAAATATATATTCACTTGTAAGTGAATACTCAAATATGCAAAGCATACAATGCACTGCTAATTCCTCAATATTCTAACCCCTAACATGGGGTGTTACATAACTCAACAAGTTAAACATAAAGAAACGCAATAGACAATCAAAATTTGACGTCGAATGTCCTGCAATTCCATAAAAGTTGAATTCACTTGATAATCAATTAAAAAATAATATCCAAATAGTCAAAACAACATCCTTAAAGGAAAATTCAACAAGTTATCATAACTAAGCTTGGAAAATCATAAACAAGGAGAAATAAGGATTAGAAAAAACATTGAAGTGCTCCACTTTTAGACCTCAGACCAACCTTTTCATGGTTTGAAAAATCCCTCCATTAGCCTTTCACCAGCTCAAAATAGGAAGAAATAAGTTCCCTATCACCCCAACCACTCCTTAGAATGACTCGTTTAACTATTATTGGAAGAGTGTCACACCTCTTAGAAAATCCCTTCTTCGTGACTACTAACTCGATGATTTTTCTACTCCTGAAGCTGCCTTTTTATAGGCTCACAAGACACTTTAAACTATGCAGATTTCTAGCTCTTTGATAAGCTTCCTCTTGTCTCTTCCATTTTGAAGATAGTTGGGGGAAAAATTGTCAGATCTGCGGTGTTTAGTTTAACGTTCTATTTCAGACTAGAAATTAAAGTATTAAAACATAAATCTAACTTAATATTTACAAGTGAATAAACAAATCCTAAATTTTAATTTAGTCATGCAATTTGATATATCCGAGACATTTAACAAATAAAATTTTAGAGAACTAACTAGCTAGTCTCCAATTGTTCCTTTTTACTCTTAGAAATTGAACCAACTTAACAAGTCAAACATAAAGAAATGCAATCGACAATCAAAATTTGACGTCGAATTTCCTGCAATTCCATAAAAGTTAAATTCACTTGATAATCAATTAAAAATAATAACAAAATAATCAAAACAACATCCCTAAAGTAAAATTAAATAAGCAATCATAGCTAAGCTTGGAAAATCATAAACAAGGAGAAATAAGGATTAGGAAAAAAACATTCAAGTGTTCCACTTTTAGACCTCAGACCAACCCTTTTTCGGTCTGAAAAATCCCTCCATTACCCTTTCACCAGCTCAAAATAGGAAGAAATAGGTTCCTTATCACCCTAACCACTCCTTTAACTAGACTTGGAAGAGTGTCACGCCTTTTAGAAAATCCCTTCTTTGTGACTGCTAGCTCGATGACTTTTCTCCTCCTATAGCTGCCTTTTTATAACCTCACGAGAAACTTTAAACAACGCAAATTTTTGGCTTTTTGATAGGCTTCCTCTTATATCTTTCATTTTGATGATAGTTGGGGCAAAAAATGTTATATCTGCAATGTTTACATTAACGTTCTATTTAAGACAAGAAATTAAAGAATTAAAACATAAATCGAATTTTATATTTGCAAGTGAACAAGCAAATCCTAAATTTTAATTTAGTCATGCAATTCGATATATCCGAGATATTTAACAAATAAAATTGTAGAGAACCAACCAATTAGTCTCTACTTGTTTCATTTTACTCTTAGAAATTGAACCAGCTCAACAAGTCAAGCATAAAGAAATGCAATCAACAATCAAAATTTAACAATGAATTCCGAGTAGTTCCATATATATCAATAATAAAAATTTGATGTCCATTTCCCAGCAATTCCATAGATGTTAAATTCAGTCAATAATCAATTAAAAAATAATATTCAAATAATCAAACAACATGTCTAAATTAAAATTCAATAAGTAATCATAACTAAGCTTTGAAAATCATAAAAAGTAGAAATAAGGATTAGGGAAACTCATTAAAGTGCTCCACTTTCAAACCTCAGACCAACCCTTTTTTGATCTTAAAATCTCTCCATTAGACTTGAACCAGCTCAAAATAAGAGGAAATAGGTTCCCTATCACCCCAAAAACTCCTCTTAGAAAATCCCTTCTTCGTTACAGCTAGATTAATGATTTTTCTCCTCCTATAGTTGCCTTTTTATAGACTTAAGAGACACTTTAAACAACGCAGATTTCTGGCTCTTTGATAAGCTTCCTCTTATCTCTTCCATTTTGAAGATAGTTGGGGAAAAAATGTCAAATCTATAGTGTTTAGTTTAACCTTCTATTTAAGACTAGAAATTAAAAAATAAAACATAAATCTACCTTAATATTTACAAGTGAACAAGAAAATCCTAAATTTTAATTTAGTCATGCAATTCGATATATCCGAGATATTTAACAAATAAAATTATAGAGAACCAACCAGCTAGTCTCTACTTGTTCCTTTTTACTCTTAGAAATTGAACCAACTCAACAAGTCAAACATAAAGAAACGTGATCGACAATCAAAATTTGACAACGAATTTCCTGCAATTCCATAAAAGTTGAATTCACTCGATAATCAATTAAAAAATAATATCCAAATATTCAAAACAACATCCCTAAAGTAAAATTCAACAAGTTATCATAACTAAGGTTGGAAAATCATAAAGAAGGAGAAATAAGGATTAGAAAAAACATTGACTCCTTAACTACACTCGGAAGAGTGTCTCACCTTTTAGAAGCTCCCTTCTTCGTGATTGCTAGCTCGATGACTTTTCTCTTCCTACAGCTGCGTTTTATAGCCTCTCGAGACACTCCAAATAACGTAGATTTCTGGCTCTTTAATAAGCTTCCTCTTATCTCTTCCATTTAAAGGAGTATTAGGTCAAAAAATGTCAGATCTATCAAATCTACATTGTTTAGTTCAACGTTTTATTTAAAAGTAGAAATTAAATATTAAAATATTAACCTAACTTAAAATTTACAAATGAACAAGCGAATCAAAAATTTTAATTTAGTTATGCAGTTCGATATATCCGAAATATTTAACAAATTAATTATAGAGAACCATCAAGTTAGTCTCTACTTGTTCCTTTTTACCTTTCAAAACTGAACTAGGTCAACATGTTAAGCATAAACAAACGCAATCAACAATGAAAATTTGACATCAAATTCCCAACAATTCTATAGAAGTTAAATTCACTCAATATTCAATTAAAAATAATATCCAAATAATCAAAACAACATGTCTAAAGTAAAATTCAACAAGTAATCGTAACTAAGCTTGCAAAATCATAAACCAAGAGAAATAAGGATTAGGAAAACTTATTTAAGTGCCCCACTTTTAGACCTCAGACTAACCTTTTTTCAGTCTAAAAAATCTCTCCACTTGTACTGATCTAGCTCAAATTTGGACGAAGTAGGTTCTTTATCACCCCAATCACTCCTTAGAACGACTTGCTTAACTAGCCTTGGAAGAGTGTCACACCTCTTAGAAACTCCCGACTTCACGACTTCTATCTTGATGATTTTTCTCCTCTTGTAGCTACCTTTTTACAGCCTCACGAGACATTCCAAACAATGTAGATTTCTGGCTTTTTGATAAGCTTCCTCTTATCTCTTCCATTTGGAAGAGTATTGGGGCAGAAAATGTTAGATCTGTCTAATCTACGTTGTTTAGTTTAACGTTCTTCTTAAGAATAGAAATTAAAGAATTGAAATATAAATTAAAGACGAAATCTGAAATTTTAATTTAGTCATGCAATTTGATATATTCGATATATTTAAAAAATAATTATAGACAACCAACCAGCTAGTCTCAACTTGTTCCTTTTTACTTTTAGAAATTGAACTAGCTCAACAAGTAAAGCATAAAGAAATGCAATCAACAATTTGATGTTGAATTCCCAGCAATTCCATATAAGTTAAATTCACTCGATAATCAATTAAAAATAATATCCAAATAATCAAAAAAACATGTGTAAAGTAAAATTCAACAATTAATCGTAACTGAGCTTGGAAAATCATAAACAAGGAGAAATAAGGATTAGCAAAACTCATTAAAGTGCTCGACTTTCAAACCTCAGACTAACCCTTTTTGGGTCTAAAAAATCTCTCCACTAAACTTGAACTAGCTCAAAATTGGAGGAAATAGGTTACCTATCACCCTAATCACTCCTTAGAATGACTCACTTAATTAGCCTTGGACAAGTGACTCACCTTTTGGAAACTCCTTTCTTTGTGAATGCTAGCTCGACGAATTTTGTCATCGTACAATAGTATTTTTATGACCTCACAAGACACGCCAAACAAGGTAGATTTTTGACTCTTTGATAAGCTTCCTCTTATCTTCTCCATTTTGAAGAGGGTTGGGGAAAAAATGTCAGATTTGTGTTCTTTAGTATAACGTTCTACTTAAGACTAGAAATTAAAGAATTAAAATATAAATCAAACTTAACATTTATAAGTGAGCAAGAAAATCTAAAATTTTAATTTAGTCATGCAATTAAATATATAAAATATATTTAACAAATTATTTATAGAGAACCAACCAGCTAGTCTCTACTTGTTCCTTTTTACTCGTAGAAGTTGAACCAGCTCAACAAGTCAAACATAAAAAATGCAATCGACAATCAAAATTTGACCTCGAATTTCCTACAATTCCATAAAAGTTGAATTCACTTGAAAAGCAATTAAAAATAATATCTAAATAATCAAAAAAACATCCCTAAAGTAAAACTTAACAAGTAATCATAACTAAGATTAGAAAATCATAAACAAGGAGAAATAAGGATTAAGAATAAAACATTGAAGTGCTCCACTTTTAGACCTTAGATTAACCCATTTTCGGTTTGAAAAATCCCTCTATTAGCCTTTCAACTAGCTCAAAATAAGAAGAAATGGGTTCCCTATCACACCAACCACTCCTTAGAGTGACTCGTGTAATTAGACTTAGAAGAGTGTCACACCTTTTAGAAAATCCCTTCTTCGTGACTGCAAGCTTGATGATTTTTATCCTCCTACAGCTGCTTTTTTAGCCTCATGGGACACTTTAAACAATGAAGATTTCTGGCTCTTTGATAAGCTTCCTCTTATCTCTTCCATTTTAAAAATAACTGGGGAAAAATGTCAAATCTGCGGTGTTTAGTTTAATGTTCTATTTAAGACTAGAAATTAAAGAATTGAAACATAAATGTAACTTAACATTTACAAGTGAGCAAGCAAATCCTAAATTTTAATTTAGTCATGCAATTCCATATATTTGAGATATTTAACAAATCAAATTATAGTGAACTAGCTAGCTAGTCTCCACTTGTTCCTTTTTACTCCTAGAAATTGAACCATCTCAATAAGCCAAGCATAAAGAAACGCAATCAACAATCAATATTTGGCGTCGAATTCCTAGCAATTCCATATATGTTAAATTCACTCGATAATCAATTAAAAATAATATTCAAATAATCAAAGCAACTTGTCTAAGGTAAAATTCAACAAGTAATCATAACTAAGCTTGGAAAATCATAAACGAAGAAAAATAAGGATTAGGAAAACTCATTGAGGTGCTCCACTTTCATACCTCAAACCAACCCTTTTCAGTCTTAAAAAATCTCCAATAGCCATAAAATAGCTCAAAATAAGAGGAAACAGCTTCCCTATCACCCCAATCACTCCATTGAATGACTCCTTTAACTAGCCTGGGAAGATTGTCACACCTCTTAGAAACTCCCTTCTTCATGACAGCTAGCTGGATGATTTTTCTCCTCCTTAGCTACCTTTTAATAGCCTCACAAGACACTTTAAACAATTCAAATTTTTGGGTCCTTGATATGCTTCCTCCTATCTCTTCCATTTTAAAGAGAGTTAGGGCTAAAAATGTCAGATTTGTCATATCTATGTTGTCTAGTTTAACATTATATTTAAGACTAGAAATTAAAGAATTAAAATATAAATCTAACTTAATATTTACAAGTGAACAAAAAAATCATAAATTTTAATTTATTCATGCAATTCTCCAAGATATTTAAAAATAAAATTATAGAGAACCAGCCAGCTAGTCTCTACTTATTCCTTTTTACTCTTAGAATTTCAACCAACTCAACAAGTCAAGCATAAAGAAATGTAATCAACAACAAAAATTTGACGTCAAATTCCCAACAATTCCATATATGTTAAATTGACTCGATAACCAATTAAAAAATAATATCCAAATAATAAAAAAAACTTGTTTAAAGTAAATTTCAACAAGTAACTGTAACTAAGCTTGGAAAATCATAAAAAGGAGAAATAAGGATTAGGAAAACTTATTGAAGTGCCCCAATTTCAAACCTTAGACCAACCCTTTTTTGTTTTAAAAAATCTCTCCACTAGCCTTGAGCCAGCTCAAATTTGGACGAAATAGGTTCCTTATCAGCCCAATCATTCTTTAGAATGACTAGCTTAACTAGCCTTAAAAGAATGTCACACCTCTCAGAAACTCCCTTCTTCATGACTACTAGCTCAATGATTTTTCTCCTCTTGCAGCTGCCTTTTTATAGTCTCACGAGACACTCCAAACAACACAGATTTCTAGCTCTTTGATAAGCTTCCTCTTAGCTCTTCCATTTTGAATATAGTTGGGGCAAAAAATGTCACATCTACATTGTTTAGTTTAACATTCTATTTAAGACTAGAAACTAAATAATTAAAACATAAATCTAACTTAATATTTACAAATGAACAAGCAAATGCTAAATTTTAATTTAGTCATGCAATTCAATATATCCGAGATATTTAACAAATAAAATTATAAAGAACCAGCCAACTAGTCTCTACCACTTTCTTTTTACTCTTAGAAATTCAACCAACTCAATAAGGCAAGCAAAAAACAAAGCAACTAACAACCAAAATTTGACGTTGAATTCCCAGCAATTCTATAGAACTTAAATTCACTCGATAATCAATTAAAAAATATCCAAATAAATAAAACAACATGCCTAAAATAAAATTCAACAAGTTATCATAACTAAGCTTGGAAAATCATAAACAAGGTGAAATAAGGATTAGGAAAACTTATTGAAGTGCCCCACTTTCAAACCTCAGGCTAACCCTTTTTCGGTCTGAAAAATCTCTCGATTAGCCTTGAACCAGCTCAAAATAGGAAGAAATAGGTTCCTTATCACCCCGATCATTCCTGACAATGACTCGCTTAACTATCCTTGGAAGAGTGTCACACTGCTTAGAAACTCCCTTCTTCGTGATTACTTGCTAGATGATTTTTCTCCTCCAGTAGCTGCCTTTTTATAGCCTCACGAGACACTCCAAACAATGTAGATTTCTGGCTCATTGATAAGCTTCCTCTTATCTCTTCCATTTTGAAGAGGGTTGGGGCAAAAAATGTCGGATCTGTGTTGTTTAGATTAATGTTCTATTTAAGACTAGAAATGAAAGAATTAAAACATAAATCTAACTTAATATTTACAATTGGACAAGCAAATCCTAAATTTTAATTTAGTCACGCAATTCGATATATCTGAGATATTTAACAAATAAAATTATAGATAACTAACAAGTTAGTCTCTAATTATTCCATTTTACTCTTTGAATTTAAACCAACTCAACAAGTCAAACATAAAGAAACGTAATCAACAATCAAAATTTGGCGTCAAATTCCAAGCAATTAAATAAATGTTAAATTCACCCGATAATCAATTAAAAATAATATCCAAATAATAAAAACGTTGGATCTACGTTGTTCAGTTTAACATTATTCTTAAGACTAGAAATTAAAGAATTAAAATGTAAATATAACTTAATATTTACAACTGAACAAGCAAATCCTAAATTTTAATTTAGTCATGCAATTTGATATATCTGAGATATTTAACAAATTAATTATAAATAACAAAGCAGCTAGTTTATACTTTTTCCTTTCTACTATTAGAAATTAAACCAACTCAACACGTCAAGCATAAAGAAACGTAATCAATAATCAATAACCAAAATTTGACGTCAATTCCCAGCAATCCCATAGATGTTAAATTCAGTCGATAATTAATTAATAATATCCAAATAATGAAAACAACATGTCTAGGGTAAAATTTAACAAGTAATCATAACTAAGTTTGGAAAACCATAAACAAGGTGATGTAAGGATTAGGAAAACTCATTGAAGTGCCCCACTTTCATACGTCAGGCCAACCCTTTTTCGGTCTGAAAATCTCTTCACTAGCCCTGAACCAACTCAAAACTAGCAGGAATAAGTTCCCTATCACCTTAATCACTCCTTACAATGACTCGCTTAACTAGACTTGGAAAAGTGTCACACCTCTTAGAAACTCCCTTCTTTGTGGTTACTGGCTAGATGATTTTCCTCCTCCTACAGTTGCCTTTTTATAGCCTCTCAAGACACTCCAAACAACGCAAATTTCTGGCTCAATGATAAGCTTCCTCTTATCTTTTCCATTTTTAAGAGACTTGGGGAAAAAAAAGTCATATCTACGTTGTTTAGTTTAACGTTCTATTTAAGACTAGAAATTAAAGAATTAAAATATGAATCAAACTTAATATTTACAAGTGAACAAGCAACCTAATTTTAATTTAGTTATACAATTCAGAATATTCGAGATATTTAACAAATTAATTTTAGAGAACTAACGAGCTAGTCTCTGCTTTTTCCTTTTTTCTCTTAGAAATTAGAATAGGTCAACACATCAAGCATAAAGAAATGCAATCAATAATTAAAATTTGACGTCAAATTCCTAGCAATTCCATATATGTTAAATTCACTCGATAATCAATTAAAAAATATCCAAATAATCAAAATAGCATGTCTAAAGTAAAGTTCAACAAGTAATCATAACTATGCTTGAAAAGTCATAAATGAGTAGAAACAAGGTTTCAGACCTCAAACCAACCCTTTTTCAATCCAAAAAATCCCTCCACTATCCTTGACCTAGCTCAAAATGGGAGGAAATAGGTTCCTTATCACCCCAATCAGTCCTTAAAATGACTCGCTTAACTTGCCTTGGAAGAGTGTCACAACTCTTAGAAACTCCCTTCTTCGTGACTACTAACTTAGTGATTTCTCCTCCTACAGCTGCCTTTTTATTACCTCTCCAAACAGCACAAATTTCTAGCTCTTTGATAAGCTTCTTCTTATCACTTCCATTTGGAAGAGTATTAGGGCAGAAAATGTTGGATCTGTCTAATCTGCGTTGTTTAGTTTAACATTTTCTTTAAGACTAGAAATTAAAGAATTAAAATATAAATCTAACTTAATATTTACAAGTGAACAAGCAAATCCTAAATTTTGTTTTGGTAATGCAATTTGATATATCATAGATATTTAACAAATTAATTATAAAGAACCAACTAGCTAATCTCTACTTTTTCCTTTTTTCCCTTAGTAATTGAACCAACTCAACATGTCAAGCATAAAGAAACACAATCAACAATCAAAATTTGACGCCGAATTCCTAGCCTTCCCATAGAAGTTAAATTCACTCGATAATCAATTAAAAATAATATCCAAAGAATCAAAACAACATGTCTAAGGTAAAATTCAACAAGTAATCATAACTAAGTTTGGAAAATCATAAACAAGGAGAAATATGGATTACGAAAACTCATTAAAGTGCTCCACTTTTAGACCTCAGACCAACCCTTTTTCAGCCTGAAAAATCCCTCCATTAACCTTGAACCAACTCAAAATTAGAGGAAATAGGTTACTTATCACCCTAGTCAGTCCTTAGAATAACTCGCCTAACTGGCCTTGGAAGAGTGACTCACCTCTTAGAAACTCCTTTCTTCGTGAATGCTAGCTCGATGATTTTTTTGTCATGCAGCTGCATTTTTATAACCTCACGAGGCACTCCAAACAACACAGATTTCTGGCTCTTTGATAAGCTTCCTCTTATCTCTTCCATTTAGAAGAGTACTGGGGTAGAAAATGTCGGATCTATCTGATCTGCGTCGTTTACTTTAACGTTCTTCTTAAGACTAGTAATTAAAAGTTTTAAATTTAAATCTAACTTAATATTTACTAGTTAACAAGCAAATATGAAAATTTAATTTTGTTATGCAATTCGAGATATTTAATAAAATAATTATAGAGAACCAATAAGCTAGTCTCTACCTGTTCTTTCTACCATTAGAAATTGAATCAGCTCAATAAGTCAAGCATAAAAAAACACTATCAACAATCAAAATTTCATGTCGAATTCCCAATAATTTCATAGAAGTTAAATTCACTCGATAATCTATTAACAATAATATCCAAATAACCAAAACAACATGTGTAAAGTGAAATTCAACAAGTAATCATATCCAAGCTTGGAAAATCATAAACAAGGAGAAATAAGGATTAGGAAAACTGATTGAAGTGCACCACTTCTAAACATCAGACCAAACCTTTTTAGTTTGAAAAATCCCTCCACTAACCTTCATCTAGCTCAAAATAGGAGGAAATTGGTTCCTTATCACCCTAATCACTCCTTAGAATGACTCGTTTAACTAGCCTTGGAAGAGTGTCATACTTCTTAGAAACTCCCTTCTTTGTGACTGGTAGCTTGATGATTTTTCTCCCCCTACAGCTACTGTTGGACACCGCACCCTCATGAGTCATGGGCACGACATCCTAAGTGACATCTAAATGCGTATCCTACAAAGGTGGCGTGCCCACACTAGGACAAGCCTCAAAATAACTCACTTCTTCTATTTCCGAACAAAATTTGGGAAACCTCAAACTAGAATTTCAATTTGACTTGTTCAAAACATTTGCGACTCTATGTCTTTAGTTTATTTAGAGACAAAAATCATCTCATTTGTAGATCCCATAACAAAGTTTTGGCTGAAAGAACCAAACAGGGTTTTGTCCTCAATCATATTGCACCTATCTTGGAGCAATTAGCATAACTGTCAGTAGGGATATCAGATTAAGATCATCTTAGGACGTTTTGAAAGAAGACTTTGAGATCTACAACTTCATGGAGACTCAAAGATAGATTATATCATTTGAAGGGACAAAAATGGAGCATACCACAGGATCAGACGAAACCAAACGAAAAAGCAAATGAAGTGAAAAAAACAGATAAATTGGGAAAATTACCATAACTTTCCCTAAAGATATTGAATTAAGGTTTTCTTTGTGTTTTTTGACAGAGGACTTCAAGATATACAACTTTCATGACGACCTTGATGACAAATTCTATCATTTGAAGGGTAAAAAATGGAGAAGACGATAGGATCAGATGAAACCAAACGAAAAAGTGGACGAAGTGAAAAAGCAGACGAATAGGGAAAATTGCCATAACTTTGCTACAGATATTGGATTAAGGTGTTCTTTAGATAGTGTGAAAGATGACTTCAAGATTTACAACTTCATGAAGGCCTTGAATTCTATCGTCTGAAGGGACAAAAATGGAGCAGCGATAGGATCAGACGAAATCAAACAAAAAAGTAGACGAAGTGAAAAAGTAGATGAATTGGTAAAATTATCATAACTTTCCCTAACGATATTGGATTAAGGTTTTATTTAGATAGTTTGAAATAAGACTTCAAGATATACAACTTTCATAAAGACCTTGAAAACAAATTCTATTGTCTAAAGGGTTAAAAATGGAGCAAACGATAATACACAGAAGGAGAAGTTTCGGTCAACAATAGAAGAAGCAGAAAGTCAACTATAAAAGATATGACGTCATCATAGATGATATGATGTCATCACAGATGATAAATCTTTACAGATGATATGACATCACCAAAGACGATATGACGTCATCACAGACGATACATCTTTACAGACGATACTATTTATTATCCTGAGCATATCCCCTTATAAGGACCACAACTTTCGACTCCGATGTCCAAAAATTTCATACTATATACTGTTGGAAAGCTATAAAGATGATCTACAACTTTCTAGAAGGAACATGTGCCTAAATAAGCCTAGATTAAGCCAAGTTTGCCCCTGAAGTCAGAACACGAATTTTCCCTTTAAAAAACTCAAAAAATGCAATGTACAAACTTAAGAGA
This sequence comes from Erythroxylum pedicellare, assembly GCA_027563575.1. Taxonomy (NCBI): domain Eukaryota; kingdom Viridiplantae; phylum Streptophyta; class Magnoliopsida; order Malpighiales; family Erythroxylaceae; genus Erythroxylum; species Erythroxylum pedicellare. The sequence continues at coordinate 102,610 of JAOQMP010000166.1, read as the reverse complement.
GAGTCATGAGCAAAAATGCGATCTTATTACATTTGCATCAAAAGATAAGAGTTTTACAAAGCTTTACTAGGCATTTCAAGTGACAAATACATTAATATCTCAAAATCCCAAAATACAAAAGATATATGAACCATGATTTGCTCAAAATGCAACTAAAGCCTTACTTTACAAGATTTGCTTCAAAATACAAAATAAACAAAGATCATAGTGATGCCTTGACCCTTGACTACTCGACATCTTGCTTATCACCTGGATATGGGGAGGAGAATAGGGGGTGAGCTTAAAGTCCATAGGTAACAATTTTATAATTGGTAACAAGCAAAACCATTTATATAATCATTTCCAATGCAAAAATTCACGTTTATGCAAATTATGTATACATCTCTTTTGTTAACTTATCATGAGCACATAAGCATATCAAATGGTTTAGGTATATCCATAAATATGACGCACTACACATTTTCATATAATGGTCCTGTGTAGTCATGAACTTGAGGGAGTCCATGAAGGAGCTCCGTGCCACTAATGGGCAGGCGGGAGAAGCCTTTAACTTGGTCAACGTGCACGTGACATTCTTGAGGGACTACCACAAACCCACATAATATGTAATTCATGAACTGAAAATAGTTTGCTGAATTGGCACGTTTTTACAAAACTTGTATTTCATGAGCACGAAATATTTCATATGCATTTCTAAAACTTGAATTGATAAACTTGCTGTTCTTGCAAAAATCATTTCCATCTTTCAATTCATTAGCAATTAACACAATTCATATACAAAACATGTAGCACATTCTTACCACATTTAAGAATTAATATACAAACATGTAGCACATTCTTACCACATGTTACATGTAGCACATTCATTTACTATCATTTCTTGAAAGAAACTTTAATGGCTTATTACTTAATTATAAAAGTGAAACCCACCTTGAATTCCTTAACTATGACTTGTTCGAATGTGCCTCTACTTTTCCTCCTCTTGTCTTTCTTGATTCCCTTTTCAAAGGCAAAAATCCCAAGTTCAAAAAGGTTGTAAAAATGGAAGATCCATATAGTGCATTTATTGAAATTGATCCTAGAGTACGTAAACCCATTCATTTCCTAAGCTTTATGAACCAAAACCCTTCCAAAATCCAAAGCATTAAAAATGATTTCACCTTGAACCTTCACCAAATAAAGAGATGTTTGGTTCAAAAGAAAGCTTTTATCTTCCTCTACCTTTCCCTTTCTTACATAACCTCAAAATCTCCCTTTAAAACTAAGAAAAATTGAAACCCAGCTTAGCCCTCTTCTTTCTCTCCAACAACACTCTCTCCCTTCTTTCTTATTTTTGTGCTTTCTCTCTTCTTTCATTCCTCACTAACATTTTTGTCTTCTAAAATGCAAGCCAACTATTTCCTCTACCCATTTTGCCGCTCCTTCAATGCCTTATGGTTTTTAAACTTAAGTGACTTGCCAAAATTGGCCTTACACACTTACTATTTTAGTACTTCAATTCCCTTAACTTATATCATATTATCTTACCAACATTAACATGGTGATTAATTCCAACATATATTAATCTAGCAAGACCTCAAAATTTATCTAATGATGCTTATTTATCAAAATAATAATAACAAATTTCAGGGGCCAACAAACTTCATGTGGACCAATACAATTCGAGCTTAGTTTATCCTTTTTCCTAACCTATTTTCATCTTTATCTCAATCTAAGTACACCTTGGGAAGGAGATACTCTTCGAAGTAGTTCATCTTGCACTTGCTATTTTACATCTCTTTAGTGTTAATGCACTCAACTCTTATGTCTTGCTGTTGATCCACTTAACTCATTCGTCATTATCTTGGATCACTTAACTCCTATTACAGATTCATTTCACTCATCAATAG
>JAOQMP010000166.1:49881-65377 GCA_027563575.1 Erythroxylum pedicellare | reverse complement strand
GACTGTGTGCACAGTTGCCATCTCCAGGATCTAGGTTTTTCAGGGCTAAGATTCATTTGGCATAGGGGACAAATTCTAGCTAGATTGCGATATTTCCTAAACATATCCATGTAACACTGTGTGAATCTGAAACATATTTTATTGGTAATACTAACTTATAAGTTAATGGTCATATTCTCACAATAATTTCATATGGAACAATTTATGTCGGGCTCAGCTTCCCCTGTTTCCTAACCTGAGCACACCTTGCCATGGTAATACTCTTAGAAATATTTCATCTTTTGCTTAATATTTCAAATCTCTTTAGTGTTATTACATTTAACACTTATGTCTATCTCACTATATTCCATATCTTCGGTGTTGATCCACCTAACTCATTCATCTTTCTTGAATCACTTAATTTCTAATACAGATCAATTTCACTTATCAACAACATCTCCAATCAATTTTGGCCTTCAACTATTTGAGGCCTTATTCATCCTAATATCAAAGCAAATGACTCTTTCTGTCGTATAACGCCTCACATGGTATTCTAATGATACCACTATTATAATAATTGTTATGCTTAAGTCAATTAAAACTGTACATTACCCTCATGTTTCTATGAACTCCAAAATATAAGTTCTAACCATATCTCCAACATTTAAGACTATTGGTAATTCAAACATTCAGTCACTTGATTCTACATTCTTAATCACCAAATGCTATTTCGACGTATTCCTCCTAGGATGTATAGCTTAGGTTGTTAGTTATGTTTTCTCTAATAATCTCGTCACTCAGTCATCTTTATTGGGTACACATACTTTGTACTACAATCACAAAATATCATTTTTCCTATTAAAACTCAAAATTTTAATTCATTTTCAATTTTCTCAGTAAGATTCACAAATTCTGAATCCTTAATTTAAGCTTTCCTAACCTTTTCATGTGAAACTGATATTAAATTCAATAGCTAATAGTACTTTGATTTGCCTAAAATTCAACTCAACATTTGATGCTTTTTATTGCATTAGATTTGGTAACCTTAACATCTAAATTTTTGTTACACCACTATTAAATTTTCTATTCAATGCATCAGATTATAATACTAGCTTTATTGGGAAATACTCATTTGTACATCATAATCTTCAAGTAACTCTATCCATTGTCTCAGTTTTATATTCAACCCTTTCAAACTCAATAATTACCTCAAACTTAAATGATTTGTATTTTTATATATATCCAAAATATTTCACTACACATATAATGTCTCCAAGCTTTCAAAGCAATTACTATTATAGCAAGTTCTAAATCATGTATCAAATAATCAACTTATGAGACTTTAATTGTCTCGATGCATATGAAATGACTTTATTATACTGCATTTGATTACATTATAATCTCTAGTGTGAAACATCATTATATTTTTTATAATCTCCAACTCTAGACGAAATAACTAACACTAGTGTTGTAATTTATCATTGTTTTAATTTACTCCAAATTCTTTTTACATTCATTAGTCATACGATTTTTACATTTTTCCTTAGACATGTTTTGTCAAAAAGCTAAGATCAGTAAAAACTCCTTAACAATCTAGTAGTATCCAATATAAAACTAGTTCTAGAAAACTCTATATCTTTTATATATTCATTGGAGTTTCTCATTTCGTCATTACTTCCGCTTTCTTTGGGTCTCCCAATATGCCATGTTCAGATACTATACGACCCAACATTTTATTTGATCAAACTAAGATTCACTCTTATTGAACATGGTATATAGTTGTTTCTACCTTTATGATATGTAAGATTTACCTCAAGTATTCAAAATATTCTTCTCAACTTTTCGAATACATTCAATATATCATCTATGATCATAGTCACTAATTGATCTAAGCAAAATTGGGACACTTTATTCTTCAATACCATAATACTGTCGGGGGCATTTGTTAACTCAAATAGATTCATTGTGCCTATGATTAGTTCTCTTAATTCCTTAAGTAACTTATTCCTCAAATGAGGTAACATTATCTCATGTTATTTTCGGTTTCCCAATTGACTTATTTTCTATAATGATTTTCTCCATTCATTTGATTTTCTCTAATTTCTCATTGACTTATTCTAATGTTTATTCATTTATACTAGTTTCTCCAAACATTTCAATTTATTTACAATCTTATCTTCTTGAGTTGGTAACACATTCATCAAATCTGATTTGTATCTCCTGAACATATTTGCATAGAATATAGTGTGGACCTAAGTTTTCCTCACGTTAGCAATAGTGTCTCCTCAAATTCAAGAATCCAATCACATAGTTGGATATTTTACATCAAACAAAAATGCATACACTCTCAGTAGCATATTCTACCTCTTATGCCTAAGTCTCAGTTAGAAATGAGACTCCAATATTCTCTTCTGATTTGTTCCATCAACATTCATTTCTAGAAATGGAACATTTGACTTACATGATATACTTCGATGAAAGTTTATATCATAAGAAGATTCTTCTCCTCAATCATCCGCACTCTTTACGTACTATTTATTAGTCAACTATATTCATCATCATTTTTTAATCATCTTTAATACCTTAAGAAGATTAATCCCAACTATTCATGATCTCTCAATAAGAGTAAATTCTATTTTATCTTACACGATTAGTATATTCCTTATAATAGAACTCAGTGGAACAGTAAACATATTCATTTACTCTTATACTTTGGTATGTTCCATCAAGATCATTACATCTTATTTAGGGATGTAATTTTGATAAGTCACCAATTAATATCATTCGCTAATGATACCTAGATTCCAATTTATTCTAAACAACATTTCTATTTTTGTGTCTACCACGAATGTGGTGGACCTTTTCATGATCGTGACAGAACCAAATAATCTTAGCCACGATCACGAGGACTAGGCCACCAATGTTTCAAGTAAAAGACTAGGTCCATGTCTACAAAATATTCAAGAAAAGAAAAAAATTTCTAATAAAACCTACTGAACTTGTAAATATCTTGACTTTTTATAAAAATGCACTTAGGAGTAGTTATCGAGTTTGAATGAATAAAATATTATTAATGTGTGTGCATAATCGAGAAGGGTGAGTAACTTGACATTTGGGTTTTGATAAATATGTATGTTTAGTCCAAAGCCCCTAGATGCAAATTCATTTTAATGATTTGAAATAACTTGAATGAATGTGTTTAAAGTTAAATTTATTTTATGAAGTTGAAGTCATTGTCTCATTATTGCATTGTGTGCTTTATGATTTTGTGTGTTTGTTGTTTTGTTTGATTGAGGACAAGCAAACGTTTAAGTGTGGTGATGTTGATAAGTGTAAATTGCATCATGTTTCAGGGCTTAGTTAGATGTGTACTTAATTGTTAATTCAATTGTTTTAGTATGTGTTTAGGTTACATTCGGTCTGAAACAACGACCCATGATTATGGCACAAACAATTGTGGCCCATATACCAAGATCGTGACAAAAGCCCAGGACATGGCCTGCATGCCACGATCGTGATAGAAGGCTAGGATGTGACCTACAATCGTGGTCTAGTAGGCCACGGCCATGGCCTGCATCGAGCAGATGCGCGAAAACTCAAAGAGGCAGAAGGAGCTTTTGCATTAGCCACTTTAGGCCATGAATTTCGATTGAATATTCTTATTAATCAAAAAATTAACATCATATTCATTCACCTAAATCACTTGTACACGAACATTGATAATTAGTAATCAATCAAAATTGCAACTATCACTAAGTATCCTGTCATGAAAATTTTTGCTATTTTCAAAGATCAATAGGAATTATCTGTTGAAGCATCACTTTTTTTGATTTGTTTAATTAATTATCTTGATTGGAATATCATTATAGCCTTTTGACATGATGAAAAATATTTTTTCGTGAATGCCTCTGGTTACTCAGCTATATCACATTCTCAACTAGCTACTAACTTTATTCATAACCTAATATTTGTTTTAAAAGGGCCAATGACATAGTTATTCATTTAAGACACTTTTTTTTATCAATTACACATAGCTTACCTCATTTCTTTTTAGTCAATCATCCTCATGAAAAAAATACTAATGATACTAACTTATGCAATTGACTTATAATTATAAATGTATACAACAAATTTGTTAAAGTGAATAAACTAACTTCATATCCTAATTAACATGCATATTAAGCCAAAGATGCTTCAAACATAAAATTCACAAGCCAATATGCCTTTACAAATTCAATAACTATGTTCAAAGCTAAACTACTTCCATCAAGTTATTGCCATTGACATAATTCATATATAAATGCTCACATCATGTTAACCTAATCAAAAGTTAACAATATGGTATGCAAAATTACACTCATGATGATATGTCACTACAAAATCCTCTAGACAACACATTGTCCTCAATGTGAGAGAGCAAACAACACATATATATAAATAACAAGACAAAAGTAAGGAAAGGGTAAGAGCATGAAACTCGTTAAGGCGATCGGGGTGTTGATGGTGTTGGAAATGTAATGCGAACACCCTAATCGACAAAGTATCTAAAGATCTTCTTGATGTGACATCATTGTTGTTGTTGTTCTTTTGCCATTTCATTTAACAATTTGTTATTTCTAAATCCACGTTAAGGACCTTTTGCTAACCTACATCTTCATCATCCTTGATCTCTTCACTAGTTGGGTCTTTATTTTGTTGCTGAGGTGGTACGGAGCTCGAACTAGGCTACCTTATCTTATATATTTCACATATGTTTTAGAGCTGACATCTTGGCAGCCCATGTGATCGATTGCCAAGATTTTAGCTCGTCTTAAGTGTGTAAGATTGAAAAACTTAGGAAAGACAACTATTAGTCCATCTACATTCACATTATAATGATCAATAAATGCAATGACAATCTAACCCATACTAAGATGGGCATTTTTCTTTTAAGGGTAGTAGATATAGATTGAAAAATATGGGCCATTGTGAAAACTTTAACATTATTATACATGTACAACAAAATGAATAATTCCTTCCCAAAACATTTATTATTTTTTGATTTATCAAACACAGTTTGACACAAGAACTTATGCAATAAAAAATGTTCAGGACTAAGGATGACATTATTATTTGCATTTCTAATAATGAAAGTATCTAATCCAGTTAAACCCTTCCGGTACCTTATGGCTTAAAAATCATCGTGCTTTTCAATTATGTTTGAATGAGGAAACCCATCAAATGAAACCAAAATTCAGTTGGATCCCACAATGCAAATTAAAGAGTAGTGTACAATTTAAGGGTCAATTCTTTATAAACAATGTAGTTAAAAGTAATAAACTTGTCCTATTAAATGTTACTACTCAAATTCTCAAACTTTTCCTTTAATCCTAGATCATCCAAGATACCAAAATAAAAAAACCTAGGAGACTAATAATTCTATAGCAAAGTTTATGAAATTGAGTACATTCATCTTCTGAATAAATCAGAAATGAAGCTCCAAAATTTGTCGCTCTATCCCATGCACCACTCCCCTCTACTGATGTGTTTCCTTTGGATTGATAGCATTTTATGCTTTGCTTGATTTTTGGCCCCATTTTTAAGTGTATATATGAAAAATAGACCAAAAACACACCAAAGTGTACCACAAAAAGTCTTAAAACGTGAATGGAAAAAATGAGCACAAAATTATGTATATCTACTTCCAAAATGTAAGATATGTATAGACGTGATGAAATATATGAAGAAGAGAGTGAGATCTAGAGTAAAGATGCAAAAAAAAGTGGGAGGTCTAAAGAAATTGAAGAGATAAGGGAGAGGATTTGATAGTGTTTGCTAAGGCTTAGAGAGAAAAGAGATGTAGAAAATGTGAAGAATTATGAAGATAAGGTTAGGGATGGAGAAGGAGGGCTAAAATAAGGTTTTTAGGTGTGAAAATCATGTGTTTACCTTTAAGCTACTGCTTGTCAAAATCATGCATTTTGAGTCATGATCGTGACAAAAGCGACCTTCGTGTTATGCATGATTGTGGCATGGGAGACACAATCATGACATAGAGACGTTTGTCAACCTTGTCTCAATTTGTCGTTTCTTTTTTATGTCACCTCCGAGCTTGCTTCCCTAACACATTAACTTTAAAAACACAATTTCGATCCATCAAAACCACTCCGAATTTATTAAAATTAAAACCTAATAATAGAAATTTAAACAAACCTAGCTACTAAATTTTCACTAAGTTATTGATCATCAGCTTGATCGTGCATCATTTAAGATGTTGTCCATCATTGGAAAGAAAGTAAAATATTTCCCTTTCTTATGAGATTACTCCTCCAAGATACAGTTGCATCGATGCCCATTCACTTTGCAAGTTTCCTTACCCAAATTTTCTAATTTTAGAACTTTATATGCGAATACATGAGTTACCATAAAGCGTCCACTCCATCTTGATTTGAGCTTTCCTAAAAATAACTTCATTCTTGAATTATATAATAAAATGGCATCTCCTACTTTGAACTATTTCTTTTTAATATGAGAATCATGTGCATTAAAGTGCAGTTCATTGAGTTCATTCAATTTTAGGAGTCTTCATTCACCTGGTTACTTCTAATTGAAGTTTAAAGCTTTTATTACTAAGTATGCTTTATGCTTAAGTTCTATAGGTAGATGACAAGCTTTACCATATATAAGCCTTTAGCGAATCATTCCAATCGAGGTTTAAAAAGTAATCCGATAAACCCACAACCAATCCTTCCTTGAACTATTTATTGTCTTTTTTATTAATCATTTTAGCTCATAGTTCACTACTTCCACCTATCCATTTGCTTGCAGGTGGTAGGGAGTTGCGACATGATGGTGAACCCATTGTCTTTAAGAAGAGCATTAAAAGATTTGTTGCGAAAATGTGCTCTTCCATCACTTATTATCATTCTTGGCACTCCAAATTGGTTGAATAATCTTTTAATAAACTTTTGTACCACTTTTCCATTATTCGTTATAGAAGCTATAGCTTTATCCCATCATGATATGTAGTCCATTCTTACTAAGGTGTACATGTTCCCTATAAAGGATTGGAAAGGCCTCATAAAGTCAAGTCCCTACACATAGAAAACTTTGACTTCTATAATGTTTGATAGAGGCATTTCATTTTGTTTAGAGATGTTCCCTACTCTTTGGCACTGATCACATTATGCCACGAACTCTCAAGCATCCTAGAATAGATTCATATAATTAAATTTGCATTCTAACACTTGTGCTACCATCTTGTTTCCTCTGTAATGCCCTGCATAGCTTGTTTCATGGCACTGTACCAATATGTCTAGCATTTCCTCATTGGGAAGACACCTTCTTATTAGTCCATCAACATAGGTTCGATATAGGATTAGGTCATCCCATAAGTAATGGGTACACTCATACAAGAATTCTTTTTCCTATTGATACGATAATTTGAAAGGAAGCCTATAGTTGGCCACAAAGTTTGCTATATCTATGAACCATGGTGCCACCATAAGGTTAAGTAACATTAGAGTTTCATAAGGTAAATGCTGGTTAATATCATCACTATGCTCAATTTCTAGTCCTTCCAGAAGTGATAAGTGATCTGCTACTACATTCTCTGCTCCCTTCTTATCTCGTATTTTGATTTCAAATTCTTATAATAATATTAACCATCGAATAAGTCTTAGTTTCATATCCTTTTTGAAGAAAAAAAAGGTACTTGAGTGTAGCGTGATCTTTGAAAATGATCATTTTAAAGCATAGAAGGTACAACGAAACTTGTCACATGCATACACCACTAATATTAACTCCTTCATGGTGGTGTAATTCAGTTGGGATCCTGTTAATATCTTGCTTGCATAATATACCATATGTAATTTTTTATCCTTTTGTTGGCCCAATATGCAACCTGCAGCTTGGTCGCTAGTGTCACACATGACTTAAAATGGAAGTGACCAATCTGGTGACATTATAATTGGTGCTAATGTCAATGCCACCTTTAGTTTATTAAACGCAAATAGACTATGCTTTTAACATTAATGGGTAGTGGAAGCTTCTCTATGACCTTTGTCTTTGTCTTATCCACTTCAATTCCTTGGTGTGATATTTTATAGCTTGACACTACACCTTTATACACTATGAAGTGGCATTTTTCGCAGTTCAAAACTAAATATGATTCTTCACATCTTTGGAGTACTTTGTCCAAATTAAATAGGCACTGCTTAAAAGAGTCTCCAAAGACTAAAAAATCATCCATAAAAACTTCCAAAATGCCCTCAATCATATATGCAAAGATAGACATCATGCACCTATGAAATATAGCTAGAGCATTGCATAACCCAAAAGGCATCGGTCTATACACAAATGTACTATAAGGATAGGTCTTTTCTTGGACCTTCAAATAGATGAATATTTGATTGTATCCTGAGTAACCATCTAGAAAGTAATAGTGTCATGACCCGGTACCACATCGGGCACATGACAACCACTGCACACCTAGGCTAAGGATACTTATGGTACCCTTAACCTAATTATACAAGGCTAACTGAATATCCTTTGAAAACATTTAGACAGCACACCGACTGTAATTTGAAAATTCCAAAACTCAATTAAAATACCTGTAAATAAATTTTAAACACACTTCTATATTTAGATTAAAACTCTACTGCAACTGCTGGACTTTTAAGTGCACTCAAGAGCAATCTCAATAACAGTACAAAAGGTTTATACGTAAGGTCATTTACAAACGATAAGACAGTCAATAGTTAATTTGCACAATCATAAAGCATATAAACATAACCAACTTAATAAAATCAAAATAGTTCATAAGCCACTTTACAACAAAAGTACAAAACAAAAACTACTCACGTGCGATAATGCCCTAAAATTTCAAAAGACCGCATGATACACTCAGAGCATCAAACTCACCAAATTAACTGGCATGGTTAGAAAGCGGAGGGGGTCAGTACATTGTGTACTTAATGAGTAGGAAAAACATATAACATAAATAAAACTCGATACACATCAATATGGTGTAAATAGCCTATGAAGTGAACATACATGGCATAGAAACACATAGGCCTAGCCTATGATTCAACATATACTAGTTAGGAACCCCATAGGCCTAGCTTATTAATCACACATCCGGTAAACATAGGTTCTAGTTCTAGTGCACAAAAGCAGAAAAACATCACATATATAAATCAAATCTCATTAGAAAACAAATCTCAGGATAAGTCAAAATAATCATGTGTGTTACCACTAGTCTGCCAAACTAGTGTGTACAAGTATCGTTTCCCAATGTTGGCTCGACTTTTATCCAAGGTGAATACAAACTACAGTCGAAAAGAACATCATGACCCCAACTAATGACCTCATCGGTATCTAGATCTTAGGTGTGGAATCACCTGCAAGTCCCATAGAAAGGTGTAGATACAGGGACTCAACTTTTAGGTACCAACGACAAGGGTATGGGGGTTGCTTAATATGATGTTCCTAGCACACGATTGGCCAATCGTTACCTCACCAATCACAAAAACATTATATACAAATATTAAGTATAAAAATCAAGTAAGGTGCCATACTTTTATTTATCGTTCCAACCAATAAAATGGAACCTTACCATGGCTCTAAACCAAAAGAGAATATATGCATACAACATACATGACTCGATTATGCAGATGAAAATTCCAAAATAATATGTCATCTAATAAAAGTTATCTTTTGCACTATAAGTGCAAAAATTATTCAAAAATGTAGTTTTAGAAAATAAAACATTATCCTTTACACTTCAAGTGTAGGCTTGTTGAAAAAAATGTCATTTCTCAAAATATGTAATAAAAATATCAGTTGCACTCCAAGTGCAAAGAATTATTCAAAACATTTTTGTTTATTAAATAGACAAGTATACTAGCATTTTTTTTAGATTCAATTCTACTATGCATTATCTAGGTTCAAAATTCACAAACAAGTCATCATGTATGTTTTAGGATGTTATAATCCCACTTGAGAGATATGGTTTCCCTAACTCACCTTAAAAGAAGGTGTACACTCCCTTGACTTCAACAATCCTCGGTACGAGCTCCTTCATCTAGAGCTTTTGAGCTTTTATATATACAAATATACAATATATTTACTAATCAAACATGTATCTCATATTCATACACCACCGTATCCAAATTCATCCCTAATCAATCATCATAAATGTTATTCTAACATATGTCAACAGGTCAATAATTGACTTCCTAATTCAGCTCAATGTCTCCTCAACCATCAAGCTAACCTAACCTTATGTGCAATGTTCAAATTCTTTTCTTCCTAATGTTCCTTTATGAATAAGCTGTCTTTTTTTAATCATAACTCTCTCTATAAAAATCCAAATGTCATGATTCTTATGCCCCCTAAAACTAGACTTCCATTAGTATTATTATATCAAACAATTACATGAACAATATTTCCCTTTAAACTATAATTTCCATCCAAATTTTGTCTAGATTTTTTAAAGAAACAGACTAGCAACCAATACTCAAACCATAATAAATCATTATCAATGCATCTCCTACCAAAAATGTTTTACAAAAGCATTAATAAGACATCAATAATCAATTTTCATGTTTTATACTTTCACTAATTCGGACGCTAAGGTCCTCTAAAATCAAGAAATAATTCAAGGTTTATACACAGTGGTCTATCATAGGCAGTGTTAGCCAAACAAGCATAACTCGGGCACTAGTCATTATCATTTCAAGAAACTTTCACATAGGTCAAGTTAATACCTATATCTATAACTTTCATTCTTTGAGTTTCTTCAAATTCGTGCTCTAAGAATATGAAAAATAGATCAAAATAGAAAGATGAAATTGAAACCAGAATTTCAACTTACCTTGATAACTTCTTTCCTTCTCCTCTTCTGTTCCCCTTTTTCTCTCCTTCTCTTCTCATTTTCATTTTTCTCCCTTTTCTAACCTTATGGCAGACCTTCAATCTTACTTCTATTGCTTTTTCATCCATTTGTTCTAGAAAATTTAAGAAGGTCAAACTAATCCATATGTTACCATTCCATTGTTCCAAGTGTCATCATTTTATTGGTCCATATGTTACTATTCTATTAATCATGTGTCACTTATTTTAGGCTCTACATGTCACTTATTTTAAGCCTCCATATATCAGTATTTGTAAGGCTACACATGTCACCAACCTAAAGCTACACGTGTCACCATTGTAAAGTTACACATGTCACAATTCTGTTGCTCTATATGTCACAAGTCTAAAGTGCCATTTGTTGCAAGCTTAAATGACCACTTGTCGTAATTATACTCAAGCCACTTGTCATCCATTTAATTAAGCCATTGTCATTTATTCCCAAGGTCACATGTTACCATTTCATAGGCCTAATCAACCTAAATTCCCATGGATAAATTTGTCTTGCTCTTTAACATTTTTCTTAAACTAGATGCGCATATCACCTCATCAATTACTCAATTGTAATAATAAATTCCCAATTCACTAATTATAATCTACCAAAACAAAATTCAAGACAAAATCAATACACATTTACAACATGATCATAAAAAACCTTTCCTTCCCTAGGACATGTCAATTGAGTGTATATACTATTTTGCAATGTTTTCTAAATCATAATTCATAAATGTATACGAATATTATACATGTGAATGAAATATACCTCATAAATTATTAAATGAAATAACTCATGTGACTTAATCTAACATTTTAATCTTTTAACAATTTGAGGAGGCAGGATATTAAACTCTCCCTTTTAAGAAATTTCTTCTTCGAAATCCTTACTTAACTTATCAAATAGATGTGGGTAATGCTATCTCTATAAAATCAAAGAAAAAGACATTGTTTAACAAAATAGATCGAACTAAGCCTAGCTTATTTGATATCCCAAATACCCCAAGGAATGTCGACAAGTACACCCATTGAGGTCGAAATCATCTGACCCTTAAAGAGGTCAACTTAACGATCTAAGACTCAACTTCTCGACCAAAGACTTTCGACACCCAGACTCAACTCCTAAGGCACATAAACCTTTTAAAAATGGTAATAACACTTTTGAAAATGTAAAAACCAGGATTTGATACCAATTTAATTGTCACGACCTGCTGCCACATCAGGCACATGACATCTGCTGATACCCATGCTAAGGATACTCACGGTACCCTTAACTCGACTATGCAAGGCTAACTGAATATCTTTTGAAAATATTTAGACAACACAACGACTATATTTTGAAAATCCCAAAACACAATTAAAATACTTGTAAATCAATTTTAAAGCACTTCTATATTCATATTAAAACTCTACCATAAATTTTGGAGTTTTAAGTCCACTCAAGAGCAATCTCAACAACAATACAAAAGGTTTATACATAAGGTCATTTACAAACCATAAGACAATCAATAGTTAATTTACAAAATCGTAAAGCATATAAACATAACAATCTTAATAAAAAAATAGTTCATTAGCCACTATACAACAAAAGTACAAAACAGAGACTACCCACGTGGGGTAATGCCCCAAAAATGTCAAAAGACTACACGATACACCCAGAGCCTCAAGCTCACCAAATTAACCTGCATGGTTGGAAAGAGGATCCGGTGAGTACACTGTGTACTTAGTGAGTAGGAGAAACATATATCGCAAGTAGAACTTGATACATACCAAGATGGTGTAAACAACCTATGAAGCAAACATATTTGACATTGAAACACATAGGCCTAGCCTATAACTCAACATATACTGGTTAAGGACCACATAAGCCTAGCTTATTAATCAATCATCTGGTGAACATAGGTTCCATTTCCAGTACACAAAAACAGAAAAACTTCACATGTATAAATCAAATCTCGTCAGAAAACAAATCTCAGGATAAGCCAAAACAATCATGTGTGTCACCACTAGTTGGCTAAACTAGTGTGCACATGCACCGATTCCCAGTATTGGCTCGACTTTTTTCCATAGTGAGTCCAAACTACAATCGACTAGAGCATCATGGCCTTAGGTGATGAACTCATCGGTGTCCAGAACCTAAATGCGGAATCACCCACAAGTCACGTATAAAGGGATGATATGGGGACTCGACTTTTATGTACCAACGTCAAAGGTACAGGGGTCGCTTAATCTGTTATGCCTAACACACGATTGTCCAATCATTACCTCCTCAATCACAAAAATCATATACAAATATTAAGTATAAAAATCAAGTAAGTCATTATGCTTTTATTTATCGGTCCAACTGATAAAATGTAACCTTGCCACAACTTTAAGCCAAAAAAGAACACATACACATAGCATACATGACTCGATTATGCACATAAAAATTTCAAAACATTATTTCATGCAATGAAAGTTATCTTTTGTACTCCAAGTGCAAAATTGTTCAAAAATATAGTTTCAGAAAATAAAACATTATCCTTTGCACTTTAAGTGTAGGTTTGTTGAAAACAATGTCATTTCTCAAAATATGTAATAATAACATTAATTGCACTCCAAGTGTAAAGAATTATTCAAAATAATGTCGTTTATTAAATACCAAGTATAGTAGCATCTATTTGAGATTTAATTTTAATATGCATTATCTAGGTTCAAAATTCACGTATAAGTCATCATGCATGTCTTAGGATTGTCTAATCTCATTTGAGAGATATGATTTCCCCAACTCACCTTAAAAGAAGGTGTACACTCCTTTGAGTTCAACAATCCTCGGTACGATCTACTTCATCCACATCTCCTGAGCCTTTACACATACAAATATACAATGTATTTACTACTTAAACATGTATCTCATATTCATACACCACTACAGCCAAATTCATCCCTATTCAATCCTCACAAATGTTATGCTAACATATGTCAATAGGCAATAATTCACTTAGTAATTCAGCTTAATGTCTCCTCAACCATTAAGCCAACCTAGCCGTATGTGTAATGTTCACATCCTTTTCTTCCTAATGTTCCTTCATGAACAAGCTGTCTTCTTTTAATCATAACTCTCCCTATAAAAATCCAACTGTCATGATTCTTGTGGCCCCTAAAACTAGACTTGCATTAGTATTAATATATCCAAAAATTACACAAACAGTATCTCCCTTTAAAATATAATCTCCATCCAAATTCTATCTTGTTTCTTGTAAGAAACAGAATAGCGACTAGTACTCAAACCACAATAAATCATTATCAATACATCTCTTAAATAAATGTTTTATAGAAGCATTAATAAGACATCGATAATCATTTTTCATGTTTTATACTTTCACTAATTAAGACTTTAAGGTTCTCTAAAATTAGAAAATAATACAAGGTTCCTGCACAGGAGTCTATCACAGGTAGTATTAGGTAAACAAGCCTAAATTGAGCATTGGTTGCTATGTTGTCAAGCCACTATCACAGAGGTCAAGTTAAGACCTATATCTACAACTTTCATTCTTTGAGTTTCTTCAAATTCGTGCTCTAAGAATATGAAAAATAGATCGAAAGAGAAAGATGAAATTGAAACTAGAATTTCAACTTACATTTATAACTTCTTTCCTTCGCCTCTTCTCTTCCCCTTTTTCCCTCCTTCTCTTCTCATTTTCGTTTTTCTCCCTCTTCTAACTTTACGGCAGACCTTCAATCTTACTTCTATTGCCTTTTCATCCATTTTATCTAGAAAATTCCAGAAGTTCAAACTAATCCATGTGTTTCCATTCCATTGGTCCATGTGTCACCATTCTATTAATACATATGTTATCCTTCTATTGCTCCATATGTTATTATTCTATTGGTCCATTGTAACTTACTTTAGGCTCCACATGTCACTCATTTTAAGCCTCCTTATGCCGCTACTTATAAGGCTACACATTTCACCAATTGTAAGGCTACACATGTCACCAATTGTAAAGCTACACATGTCAACATTGTAAAACTACACATGCCACCATTCTTTTACCCCACGTCACAAGTCTAAAGTGCTATTTGTCGCAAACTTAGAGGGCCACTTGTCATAATTATACTCAAGCCACTTGTCATCCATTTAACTAAGCCATTTTTCATTTATTCCCAAGGCGACATGTCACCATTTCATAGGCCTAATCAAAATTTCCATAGATAAATTTGTCTTGTTCTTTAACATTTTTCTTAAACTAGATGCTTATATCACCTCATCAATTATCAATTGTAACAATAAATTCCCAATTCACTAATTCTAATCCACCAAAACAAAACTCAAGAGAAAATCAACAAACAATTATATCATGATCAGTAAAAACCTTTCCTACCCCGGGACATGTCAATTGAGTGTATGTACTATCTTGCAATATTTTCTAAATCATGATTCATAAATGTATATGAATATTATACATGTGAATGAAATACACCTCGTAGATTCTTAAATGAAATAACTCATATGACTTAATCTAACGGTTTAATCTCTTAACAATTTTAGGAGGCAGGATATTAAAACTCTCCTCCTTAAGAAATTTGGTCCTTAAAATTCTTACTTGACAGTTCAAACAGAAAGGGGGGGGGGGGGGGGGGGGTAAAG
>JAOQMP010000166.1:5603-30524 GCA_027563575.1 Erythroxylum pedicellare | reverse complement strand
TGTCCATTTCTTATCCACTTATCCACTTCCCTTTATTAAAACTCACTTAAGTATAATTTACACTTAAGTTTATGACTTAATGAAACTATTGTAATCACAAATCATAACCCCTTACTCACTTTCATATTTTTCCCATAACACACCATTTTAGGTCTTGCAGGAGTGGGGTGCTACAATCTTGGTCAGATTCACTGGCATCATCATTCTTGGTTTCTTCAATCTTTAATGTTTTTGAAGATGTGCTTCTATTTTTTTGGTTCTATTGATTCTTCTGACCAACCTTTAATGCGATAAACTTATCTCTCCTAGGTTTATCTTCTACATCAAACTCTACTTTATGTATCTTTAGTGAACCAAGCAATTCATCTAACTTCAACTTGCTTAAGTCCTTGGCCTCTTATATTGCTATAACCTTAGGTCTCCATCTTTTAGGTAGACTTCTAAAAATCTTTCTAACATGATTTTGATTCTCATAGATTCTCCCAAGATCTTTAAGTCCGTTAACGATTGTTTGAAATCGTCTAAACATCTGATCAATAATCTCCTCATCTTTCATCTTGAGTAACTCATACTGATGAACAAGAATACTAATCTTGGACTCTTTCACTTGATTTGTGCCTTCGTGTGCAATGACTAATGTGCCCTATGTCTCCTTTGCAAATACGCATCCATGACCCTTATCATATTCACTTCTTCTTAAGGTACAACTTAGAAAGAACTTGGCCTTTAAGTTTAACTGAAATCGAGTTTTTTGATCGGTTGACCATTTATCACGAGAGATGATATTGCCTTCATCATCTGTTGGTGTATATCGTCCATTCTCAATGATATCCCAAAGATCAATATGTGTGGATTCTATGAAGAGTCGCATCCTACCCTTCCAATAATGATAATCCTCACTATGAATGCAGGAGGTCTTATGACTGAGGCATCTTCAGCTATAAAAACATGTGATTCAGCCATAGATCTTTGTCCTCACTTTATGACAATGTTTTCTAGAAACCTTGCTCTGATACCAACTGAAGTAAATCACTTGTTAATATAGAAATCATATATGATATGTAAACTACATAAGAAGGGGGTTGAATTTTGTAATCTTTTCGAAAATATTAATCTTTTGAGACTTCTTGAATTTCTTCACGAAAATTCAAATGATTACAAAAACATTTTGCTAAAGTTGATAAGCAATGCAATCGTAAGTAATTTTATCTACTCATCTAACAATAAGAAAATTAAAAAATAAGGTTTAGAGAATAGACGCTGCGATTTTATACTGGGTCACCCCAAACCTTAGGCTACGTCTAGTTCTCAGAGTTTGTCTATGATTTCACTATGCTCTTCAACTTTACAAGTATTATTTCTACACTTGTAGAGCCTCTTCATGTCTCTCTCACAAAGTATTCTTTATCTATTGTATTAGCCTCTCCAGGCTCTAGCCTTTCTTTCTCTCTCTAAGAAAAGTATTTTTGAGCTTCACGTTACAAATGTACTCACTCACTTCTTTCACACTTTAAATACAGAATTTTTTGCTAATGTAAAAACATTAACAACGCTATCTTAGTCTTCAACTAGAACTAATATTTATAGCCTAAGTCTCCAACTATCTTTTTGAAAAACTGCTTCTTGAATCTTCCAGAAATGGTTATTAGTTGAGTCCTGTAACTAACTAACTGATTGATGTTCTATAATGTCTTCCTTTTGTATTGTTTGGAATAATGCTTCTTCTATCTATATCGTTTCGTCTATTGTCGTGCTTCGTCTAGTGTCGTGCTTCATCTGATGTTGCATTTCGTATTGTGTTGTGCTTTGTCTGAGTTGACTAAGTGATACTTACATTTTTCTACACACTTAACAAGCTCATCAAAACAGTTCATACATTTTTAATATTATTATTATTTGATTGTCATCAAAATTAATAGAGGTCAAGTCCTCTTGACTTAACAGGAGTGCCAGTGGCGACTGTCTTGCTTCAGACCATAAATACTCTTCTTGAGATGGCAAACAAGGTTCGTGCGTAAAAGAGATAATCCGAGAGGAGTCTTCATGTAAACTTCCTCATGTAAGTCTCCATGTAGAAAATCATTATTTATGTCTAGTTAATGTAGTAACCAACCCTTTTGAGCTACCAATGGTAACAAAACTCTGATTGTTGTTGTTTTTACCACAGGTGAGAAGGTTTCTGTGTAATCCAAACCTTATTGCTGAGTAAAAGCCTTGCTTACTAGGTGGCTTTTGCATCTTTGGAGACTCCCATCTACATTAAACTTAAGCTTATAGACCCATTTTAGTCAATTGCTACTTTTCCCAAAGGTAAGGGTTTAAGCTCCCAAATGTTATTGTCTTATAGGGCCTTTAATTCTGCTTGCATTACATTTCTCCATGCCGAATATTGAACTACTTGTTCATACGTAGTGGGTTCTTTGAGTGAGGAGAGTCTAGCTGAAAAAATACGATGTTGAGGAGATAGGTTATCATAAGATAGGATAGAGGAAAAGGTGTAGGGAGAGGTATGTGGAATGGTATGATAGTGGTAATCTTGAAGATGTAATGGAGGCTTGGATTGTCTTGTAGAGCGACGCAACAATAGGTTTAGGTCAGGTTGAGTTGAAGAAGTAGGGGAAGTGATAAGTTGTGTAAGGAGAGGTTGTTGATTTATAGAGACTGATGGAATAAAGTCATCAGAGGATGAATTTGAGTGAATGGGCAGTATAGGAGAAGGTAGGTCTGAAATGATTGAAGAGGTAAGGTAGGGAAACATACTCTCATAGAATTGGACATCTCTGGTTAATAGATATTGGTTTGAGCTAAGGTCAAAAACTTTGTATCCTTTAGTGCCTATAGAAAATCCAATAAATACACATTTCCTGGCCTTTGCATCAAATTTCCCTCTATTTGCTTCTTTGGTCAAAGTAAAACAAAGGCAACCAAATACCTTTAGAGCTATCAAATCAAGAATAGCACCAAATAAGATAGAATAAGGAGATTGATTAGATAACAAAGGAGAGGGAATATGATTAATCAAGTAAACATCATGAGTGATGCAATCTGCCCAAAATGTTATAGGTAAATTGGCTTGCATTTTTAGAGCTCTTGCCACATTTAGAATATGTTGATGCTTTCTTTCTGCTCTTCCATTCTGTTGTGGTGTTTCAACACATGTAGTTTCATATAGGATTCCTTTTTCTGTGTAGAAATTTGTCATGCAAAATTCCATACCATTATCACTGCAAATGCGTTTAATATGTTTTTCAAATTGTCTTTCAACATAAGAGAAGAATCATTTTATTAGATATCTTGTTTCGGATTTAGGTTTCATCATGTATATCCATTTCATTCTGCTATGGTCATCCACAATAGTTAGAAAGAACTTATAAGCACGAATAGAAGGAGTATGATAAGGACCTCAAATATTAATGTGTATCAAATCAAAACAAGCTTTTGCAATTGAAATACTAGGATGGAAAGGTGATCTTTTTTGTTTAGCAAAATGACAAATGTCACATTGGTCTGTGTTTTGAAAGCTAACAGCAAAATCTAATCTAGACATAGTGTGTAGCCTTTGATTAGAATTATGCCCTAGTCTTTTGTGCCATAAATTTTCTTAAGTTGAGGAAACATGACATCGAAGGGAGGAGTGATGTAGGAGTGTTGCAGATAGATGATAGAGTCCGTTAACTTATTTTGCAAAACCAATCATCTTCATAGTTTTGGTGTCCTGAATTTCATTGGAATAAGGTGTAAAGATCAGTCAACATGGATAAGAGCCAGTAAGTTTGCTGATTGAAATTAAGTTAAATGAAAATATAGGCACAACAAGCACATTGGTAAGAGTAATGGAAGAAATATTGACTGTTCCAATGTGTGTGATAGATATAAAATTGTCATTTGGTAATCTGACATTCAAGGAATCAACTATTTTGTAGACTGAAAAGAAATCTATGGAACAAATAATGTAGTCAATGGCGCCAGAATTGAGGATCCATATGGATGACTATAAACAAGAAAGCATGTGAGGTTTGGATGTACCTTTTTAATCAATCGACAGTGTATTGATCTAGGGTGTGCTTAGTGATGTTTTCCTTTTGTGTCTCCTTCTTTGTGTAGAATCTGCACCAGTTGTGAGTATTACTTCGAAGTGAGGCTAAAGTTTAAATTGTCTTGTCTTGATTCTTTGGAGATTGAAGAACTTTCAACATCTGAGGAGAGGCAATCCTGGTAAGTCTCAACTTGATTGATTGCCTTGAATTTGTTCTGAGTACTATCCCTGTTTGAATAAAATGGTCTGACATTTGAAAGATTTGGGGAAAAACCATGTTTTTTATAGCATTTATTTTCCATATGGCCAATGTTCCCACATAATGTACCAATGGGTCTTTTGTTATGCTGATAATTTCTCTTAGTATTAATTTTGCTAAAGAAGGCTTGTGGTTCAATGATTGGTGAGGATAGAATCTGCTGAGTGTTTATTTGTCTTTCATGTTATGCTACCATAGCAAAAGCTCTTTTAATGTCAGGTAAGGGTCCATAACCATAATATGAGACTTGAGAGTAGTGTAAGAATCATTTAACCCCTTTAAAAATCTGATAACACAGTTACCCTCCTGATAGTTTTTGAATGTAGTTAAAACATCACAATTGCATTGAGGTTCATACTTGCATTTAGGCAAAGTCTTAGGTTAAATAGTTCGTCCCATAACATTTTAAGATGTGTGTAATAGTCAGAAACTGAAAGATTACCTTGTTTGTGACTATATATTTCTTCCTGTAGATCAGATATTCTAAAAGAATCTATTTTTGAAAACCTTCCTTCCAAATCTTTCCAAACTTCAATTGCAGAGTCAAACCAGATTACACTTTGTGGGATTGAATTTATTGCAGATCTTAATAACCATGATAAGACCATTGTATTACATCTTTCCCAATACATGAACAAAGGATCTTCTCTCTGTGTTGTCGTGATAGAACCATTAATAAACTTGTGTTTGTTTTTTGATAATAGAGCCATCCGGATGAATCTTGCCTATGAATGATAGTTGGTGCCTGTCAAGAGAGAAGAGACAAGGACTAAGGATGGATTTTCATTTAGATGAAAATAAAAGGGACTGGCTTGGTGATTCTCTGCTCGAATCACACTTTGAGGGTGTGTTTGATGATGTGCTTGGTTAGCAACATTGGCATATGAAGGATCTGCAGCTCCTGACATGATAATGATGAAGGGAACAAAAAATTGTAGAGAAAAGAAAAGATGGAGCTAGCAGAGGGAGAAAAATATCAAGCTACTCAATGCTCTGATACCATGAAGAGAAATGTAATAAAGATAATATTTGGCTCACTCTTTATTGTATGAATCCAACCTTTTATAAACTCCTTATTGACTTCTCAGAAGCAGAACGAAGATTGATTGATATCCCACTGCAAACAAAAAAATTGGGAAAAACTGGCGTTTTCCCTACATGCCTTAACCATTTACATCCTCCATACAATCCCGACTCACTCCAACATGACACATGTTTTTGGCATAATAGACCAACTCATCAATTGTTAAATAGACACATGAGAGATCTTTTACGGTCTGACATTCCTCCAAAAACTGTCTTTCTCCTTTGGCTAGGCATTCAAAAATGTCTCAATACTGCTGATAGGCTTCGGTATCTAAATGTTGAGCTATTGTGTCATTTTTGCTTAACCGAGGATGAATCACATGACCATCTCTTCTTTATGTGTGCGATCACACAGTGTCTTTGGGAAATGTTGCAAGGACATGTCAATGGTTGCTTAAACTAATTTTTCTTTAAAGTATTTAACCATGGTAATTTTGCATTTAATTTCTTAATAATTTGTTTTGATTTATTATGCCTCTAAGTTGGTCCTTTGAAAATTCATAATAACAATGAAAACTGTTCCTCAAAATTTTGAAAAAGAATTGTTTAGTGTAGTCTAACGATTTTTAAAATTTTAAGAAAATTAATAAAGTAAAGATTCATAAATATATTTTTTATTATTTTGTCCCATTTGTTAATAATAGCTCATTTTCTTAAAAAAATTAATATTTTTTTAGCTTATCAATTTTGTTATTAGAAAGGCACATATCTTTTATATTTTTGTTTTAAACCAAATTTTAATTCCATTTTCATTTTGAAATCCAAATAAAGCCCAAATTTTAAATCGATTGACTCCACAAGCCTTTAAATTTACGTTCTAGCCTTCCATTATTCACGTGGCAGCCCTTGATAGAGGGAGTCTATAAGTTTCGTCGCATAGGATAGGTCCCTCAGGTGGATTGAAATTTTATTACTTGGATCCTCTACGGTTCTGTTCAGCAAACTCTCATCACTTGCTAGTTTATCTATTGGTTGATCACTTGATTGATCCTCAGCTGTCAAATATGACCGACGAGAGGCCCATGATCACAATGTTAGAGGCTTTAAAAGGGCTTCATGCGATTCCACGTGCCTGTTTGTGATTGGATTAGATAAAGCAGTCTTATCACGACTTTACCCTGAGATTATCACCATATTGTCCACACCAGCGCTTCCTAATATGATCTACAAGCTATGTAGTGATAAGCATAAATATATTTTATTTAATATTTTGTTACGTTTCTTTGTCCATATTGTCTTGATTTGATTGGCTCTGTGTTTTATTAGGTAATCTATTGATGTATTGCTTAGGAATCATGTTGTCTAAAGATTAAATAGCTTTACAATTCAAATTAATAAGAAAATTAGGGATAGTAATGAATCAGCCATGGGATGGTCTCGCTAATTATTTTAAAATTAAAAATATAAAACAAGATTTTTTTAATTAAGTTTATGCTTGAGTTACTCAAACCTAGGTCTATTTGAAACATAATTTAACAAAATGATATCATTTTGTCTAGAAAAATTATATCTCAAATTTATTTAGGCCTGAGTTAGCTCATAGGTTGACCTATTGAAAATACATAAATTTAAACCCATGGGTCAACTTATTGTTATCCCTAAAGAAAGTTCATATTTGGCTAACATAATCTAATACATTAATGTGTTGTAGCCCAGATCCCTCTCCGAACATAATTAGAAGGCAAAAAAATGAAACATGATGTGACACAAAGCTCTAAAATCTTAAAGTGAAGATACTAATTGATAGATGAGTAGATCAAAGACCATATCACATGGTAGAACAAATGTAATAAAATAGACAATCTTGAACATTGGTATCCTATAGCATGTGTTTCTATTTGAAAAAGTTTTAGGACCAATACTAGCTAATATGACTTAGGACAAGGTTATGGCTTAAATTGTGTCTCGAATGGATAACTTATATAAAGGGTAACAATAAACCTAATAAGGGGGTCTTCTTTTTTTTTTATAGTTCTTTTCAAGTTTCAATTAGGATTAGCAGTAATTAGAGAGAGAACAAAATCCTAAAGCACACCTTGCAACCTTCTTTAATGAATAAAGAGATTCACAATGGAAGTAGATTGTATCAAGAAATTAAATCTTCATTAGAAAAACATTTTTAAGATTATTCAAATCTTTTTATTTTTTATTCCAATAATGATTTATGATAAGTTTACTACGATATGAATAAATGGAACCTTAGGTCTAATCTTATATTGATTAGTTTCAATATTTTTATATATAAAATTATGTTTATGAAATATCATTGTTGCCTTTAATGTTGTTTATATACAAGCAAAAGCTCATGTCATATATTAATTTGCTTACAAACATTTGAAAGAACTTATTTATAGATTAACCTAGGCATTGATATTGAGGATTAAATGAGGTACTATAAATTAATCTACATGATGATTTTGGTATTTCGATAAAACCTTTTTGTAAATTTCACATAACTTAGTTTATTATTAATCAAAAAGATATATCATTTAATCAATCAAATGATAGGTGGTTGTACATCGAATTGTAGCAAAATTTCTTCCTTTTGGCTTCTAAACCCCTTCAGGTTTTAAGCTACGAGGCTTCTGTACATATGTTATTTTAATAATATCCTCCATAAGCTCCATGTTTTCATTAACTGCATTATGGCAACTTCATTTGGTAAGTCAGCAAGTGCCTCCACAGCTTTGCAGATTCCTATATAATTGATCTTTTTACTATTAGCAATTGCTTGATCAAGACACAAAGGTCTTCCTATGAAACTGGAAACATATCTAAGGCCTTTAGTTGTCTAATACTCAAAAGGTATGTCATGAATACAAATCCAAAGAGGAATGTTGGTGTGTTTAAGGTCTTCAAATTTAACTCCATGTCTCCAAGGTTGAACTACAAAAGGTTTATTATTCACATGCTTCTAACTTTAATGACTTCAACAACTGAATCAAGAGAGTTAAATATGAAGAAAAAGATATCTTCATTGTTCAAGATAGTGTCAAATAGTCCAAATTGTTTCCAGTTGGAAGTAGCCTAATTTTTCGTGATAAAAAAGGAATCCTTTTATCCAGGAAGAATCTAACCAAGGTAGACTTCCATTTGTCAACTCTTGTATAAAAATGGAAATTGGAAGGGAAACAATATGGTGGTCCAAGGTGGGATTAAGGGGATAAAAAGTAAGTTTGGAATAAAGATTATGATTTCTTATAACCTGCACCTAGGTGCATTTGAAGGGAGGGACTACATTCCCAAAAGAATCAGGGCCATTTCGAGGAAGTGAAGTGTATATAAGAGTTAACGCTAAAGCTATTAGGGAAGGTGAAGGATGCTTAAGCGATGAAGAAACGGAGGGAATTAAAGGAGATAAAGTTTATAAAGATGAAAGCATAATTACAGACTGTTGGTTAAAAGAAGAAATTGGAGGATAAAAGAAACCCAAAGGGAGCGATCTGAGGAGAATACTTATACATGGGAGAGTGAGATAGAGGAAAAAGACAACAAAAGAAGTGAGGTATGTAGGAAAAATATAAGCTTGAGCAAGAGCAAGAGATTGGAATAAAAGTAGAAGAGTATATGTGAAAGAATATATAGAGGTAGAGCAAGTAAAAAATCAAAAGAAAACTAGCAAACGGACCAAGCAGCTTACCAGAATGACTATTAGATGAAGTTTCTAGTGATGAAGCAAGCCAACTCGTTCTCTCTATAAAAACTTGCTAATAAAGTTTATGGTTATTAGTGAATAGACGTTTAGATTTCATTCTAAAAGTAAGGTGAGAAGGAGCTTATGTCAAGGGGATGGAACATTAAAGATAAACATTTGTCTTATATAGGAGCTCTTTATAGGCTATTCAAGCATCAAATCAATAAGGAGTTGTGCACTAAAAATAGAATTTACCAATTCCTTTGATATAATCCATTAGTAGTTCATTCTAAATGTTCTCCATGCTTTTGGTTATCCTCACAAAATTTTGGAATGGATCAAGGCATGTATCACCTCAGTTTCATTTGTAGTCATAGTCAATGGTGAACCATCATCCTTGTTTAAAGCAAATAGAGGACTTTGATAGGGGGATCCCCTATACCCTTTCCTATTCATTAATGTAATGGAGGTTTTGAGCAAAATTACATCTCTAAACATTGACAAGTAGTAAGGATTTAAGTACCACCATAAATGTAAAATCTAAAGGTATCATAATTTTCATTTGTTGATGACTTACTCATATTATATGGTGTAGATAAATAGTCTCTTAAACTATTAATGAAGTCTCTGGATTCCTTTAAGGAAATCTCCAGCTTATGCTATAATCCTAACAAAAGCTTATTAATATATCACTTTCCTCTTAGTTCCATATAGCAAATTAATCTATAATATAATAAGCATCAAGCCGAAATCTTTGCCCTTTAAATATCTATGGAATCTTATATTTGCCAATAACTTAATAGTTAGAGATTGTAAATCTTTTATCTACTCAGTAAAGAAAAGATTCAAATCCTAGAGCAATAGATGGTTGTTTTATAGTAGTGTAATTCAGTTTGCTATCAGTGGTCTCAACAATCTGAGTGCATATTGGCTTTCTCATTTGACTTTGCTAAAAGGAGTTATGAAATGTGTAGAAAGGATGATAAGAGAATTTATATAGAAGAGACCAATAACTAACTCTAAGACACCAAACATAAAATGGAGTATTTTGCGTCTTTGTAAGCAAGAAAGGGGCCTAGGTATATGCTTATTCAAAATCAAAGCTAAAACAATTCTAGCTAAAAGGCTATAGATCCTTTGCACAAAAAGAGAAAATCTTTTTGATAAGTGGATACACGAGTATCACTTAAAAGGAGAAAGTATATGGACATTCTAGGTGAAAGCCAATCACACACCTTGCAAGAAATTCTGTCCACTAAAAGTTTCACACAGGATCACATCAAACATTGTATTAGGAATGGGAAGCTCACCTCATTATGGTTTGACAACTGGCTTTCAGTTAGCGCCCTATACAAACAAAAAGAACTCATCTTCTACTAATCCATTATTCCTTCCTCTACTAAGGTGGATAATCTGATTGTAAATGGGATTTGGAATTGGCCTTTCCATTGTGCTCAATTTTCCCAAAAGATTACTCAACTGCTATCTAAAAGTTTACCAAACACTAACAGAAGGGATCACAATTACTGGATAGAGGGAAGTAGTAAGATATTCTCCAACAACACTTGTAAAATGCTAGTTAGTACCTCTAATCCCAATGTCCGTTGGCACTATTTAGTTTAGGACTTAATAGTATCTGGCTTGCATTTCTGATTTTGTTAGCAATAAGACAAAATCTAACACCAGGGACAAGATAAAATTTACAATAGAAACAAGGGACTATGTGCTGTATAAAGAAGCCTTCGAGAGTCATTCCCATTAGTTTTTTTAATGTGCCTACTTACAGAAGTTGTGGAACTACCACCTTGATCTCTTCAACATCAATCAAAACTCCACATATAGGAACCAAATAGTTTATTGGGCTAATGCAATCTAGCTAAGAAATAGGTAGATAAGAAACTCTTTTAAATTGTACTTGGAGCTATCATTCACTTAGTGGATCAGCTAAAAACAACACAATCTTAAAAAAGACATATATCTTAGAAAGAGAAGCTTTATGGATGCTTTCCCTCAAGATTCTCCCTGTAGCTCTAACTAGTGGACTATATGACAAGCTATCGCCTCCCTTAAAACTTAAATTGTCAACTTGTTAACTTTAATAGTAAGTTAACTATTTTTTAGAGTAACCAATTCTTTCAATTTCTAAAACATATATGATGAAATTTAGCTTAGTAAGTTACAATTAAAAAAATAATCAATAAAACTAAGGTAAACAATGGATTCATGGATATTTATTTATTTCAAATTTGACAAAAGCATCTTAAGAATGGTGCTTAAATTGAATGGTGTTATTTTGTTTATAATTTTAACCTAGCTTGAGTTTATAGTTTAGATTAATATGTTATTATTCTATATTAAATGTGAATTGATAAAAAATGATGAATGAATAAAGTTGAGCATTAATAAATTATGTTTTTTTATTTTGATCCAAGTATTAGGCAAAATTTATGATTAATGCTAGTAGCCATTTGGAACTATGGCCTAAAACTGAAGGTATTCATGAAAAAAGTATTTGTCGTTGTGTTAAAAGGTTAGGAGGACATTTCAAACAAGCTCATTTTGTTTTATAAAAATTTTCAAAAGTATTTACATAATTTTTCCGATATGTTTTGTTAACTACTTATGATTTTATTCTCTTTTCTCATTTTATGTTCACTTTATGTATTAGATAAAATTGTTTAAACTTAGTTGAAATTTGAGAGAGTGTTAGGTTAAGTTAATATTATAATACAAGTTAGTATAAGTGTCTAGAAATCAAAGAAGTTGATGAATGTTGTAAATAGGTGAATATTTAAAGTAATGAGATATATGAGATGAGAGAAGAAAGTTATTGGAGAGAATGTTTTCGTCAGTTTTGAAGATGAAGAGTTATGTGTTGATGTGTCAAGAAAGACTAAGGTGATAATCACCGCTATCCATTGAGCAAAAGAAGGCAGATATGGTGGATCCTAATGAAGGTAAATTGACATCTGAATAATTGATAAAGGAAAGATTGTACAAAAGAAATGATCAACTGGATTCATAATAGATCAAAAGTATACAAATGTTGAAGGTGTATAGAGAACTCAAAGCTTAAAGCTAATAGATGGATTGTTTGGGAGAGAGCATTAATGTTTACTTCAACCATGTTTGATTTAGTGTGCCACGTATTCCCTCTTTACCTTCATCTTCGCGATAGAAAGATGGGAGGAATGTTCATGATAATTTGAGGGGTTGATGAATAGTTGTCATTTTTGTTTTTTGATTTTGTATTTTATGTTTATTCTTTCCCTAATACTTTAAGCAAGTTTATATTATTAGTTATTATGTTATTCTCTTTTCATTTGGTATATTTTATTTAATTTTGTTTCAAGTATCTTTTTTATTTTATTTCTTTGCTACCAATTACTATTTGATATATCTCACAAATGTAAGTTAAGCAACATTGATGAAAAGGCTTAAAGAAATTTTTTTATTCTTTATTTATTCCTTCATCTTTAGTTTTACGTACTAATTATTTAGTTTTGTGCTTATTTATCTTTCATTAAGGACCATGTATGGTTTAAGTGTGAGAGAGGGGGTTATTTTGTGCTTTCAGTCTTATTTAATTAAATTAAATTTGTTTTCTTTACATTTAACTTACTAAATAACAACCCAAAATGGAAAATACAAAAAAAAAAGTAAAAGGAGGGTCAAACTTTCTTGTAATTTTGAATTTCTAAAAAGAGTACTCTTGGTTCTTCTTGCAAATGTTGAAACTGGGATAGGTGATTTTTCCCTTGGTTAAGCATGTCTTAGGAAATGGAGAGAATATCTGACTATGGATCAATAATTGAACCCAACATAGTCCTCTTATACAAAGGACTGAATTATCCCAACTTAGGGAAACACTTCCGCTCAACTTCAAAGCATCTTCTTTTATGAATCAAGAGCAATGGACAGGTAACATTAGAGGGTTCAATTTACTAGTGGGTTATCTACCCATACCACTTACGGTCATAGGCAAGATTCAGTATCATGGTTACCAGATGCTTTTAGACTTTTTACTAACAAGTCCTGCTATAAGGCTTTACAAGAAGAAGGTGGGAATGCTCCTTAGTTCAATCTCTTATGAAAGTGCTCTCTAAATCAAAAGGCCTCTATTTTTGCTTGGCTGGTTACTAAGAACAAGTTCATACTAAAAACT
Organism: Erythroxylum pedicellare; assembly: GCA_027563575.1. NCBI lineage: Eukaryota > Viridiplantae > Streptophyta > Magnoliopsida > Malpighiales > Erythroxylaceae > Erythroxylum > Erythroxylum pedicellare. The sequence goes on along the minus strand of JAOQMP010000166.1, from coordinate 17,344 downwards.
AATGGTTTGGAACATATGACCTAATACGCGTGCTATGTAAAGAGGTTGAAGAAGATCAACAACACTTATTTTTTCAATTCAGATACTCAAAAGTAGGTTGGAGCATAATTTTACATTTACTATCTAACATCTGCCTCAATTATGGCTAGACATCCACTCTAAATTGGGTCATTCGTATTGCTAACCAAAGGATGCAAGACACCATAATGCACAAAATAGCCTTCACAACTACTATTTATCCTTTGTGAAAGGAAAGGAATAAGAGGATCTATAGGAATGAGGAAGTTAACAAGTACAACCTAGTTGCAGACATCATTAATTAGATCAAATTCATTATGATACCTAAATTTGATAAGTATACTTTATTCATAGAAACGAATACCAGACGGAACTTGAAATAACTATGGTTATTTTCATGTGCCTTTGCAATTTGATTTGTAATTTATTTCATTATGAACTCATTGTAATTTTGAGATAGCATTGTTATAGTTAATTCAATACTTAATTCATAAAAAAAGTAATAACTTCTAAAAACTAAGTAATAAAAATTAAGGTGATTAAAGTGACTCATTTGATATTTAATTACTTTTTGATTCGATTATGTTAGGATAATTGATATGATCACTAATCAATAGTTTAGTTTGAATGTGATCAAACAATCGTAAGAACAAGACTTGAATTGAATGATATGACAATATGTATGATCTTAAAATGAACTGAGTATTGGATTTTCGCTTAATAAGTATCCAAATTAATTGTAAATTGTTGTATTAAAAAAAATATGTGCTAATAAAGTGTGCTATAATAAATTATATTCCACTAGTTTTGATCTAAATGGTTAAAATTACAAATAATTCTAGTAACCATTTTAAAAAGTTATCTGACAGAGTAATCAGAGGTATTCATGAAAAAGGTGTTTACCTTCATGTTAAAATTTTGGCATTTCAAACAAACTAATCATGCTTAATAAAAGATCAAAAATAATTAAGTTAGTTGGTTGTTAATATGGATTGCTAAGTACTTGATATATGTTGTTTTTTACTCAATTTATGTTAATTTTATGTTAGGGTACCATTGTTTGAATTGAGTTAATATTTGAAAGATTTTTAAATTAGGGATAAATTAAATCATAAGTTATCACAAATCGAAGTATTGTGTTCTTACGAGTTTTAATTAAAAAGAGATTTTAGTTATTCAACTTAAAGATAAGAGTCATATTGCTCAAGAGAGAATATGATTGTAACCTAGGAATTCATGTTAGTCCAAGTAACTAGCTTTATATGGTATTTCAACTATAGGATGTCTTATAAACAGAATAAATGCTTCATTAATCTAGTTTTATTTGGTATTTCAACAATATATGTAGACAAAAAAGAGCAAGATGGTTAAATATTTATAAATGATTCATTACCCTTAATTTTTCATTTACAAACGTGTGCACCATATAAATTCCTTAGGTTAACTAACAATATTGAAAAAGAGAGAATTAATATAATTTATATTACGGTAAATTAATATTATTTTCTTGTAAAATAATTAGGTAACTAGTATAGTAATATTAAATATTAAAGTGTGACCATATGACCATTAAGAATAAGTCATAATAAAACTAAATATTAAAGTGTATCCATATGACTATTAAAAATAAGTTACTTATAAATTCAAGCAAAAATAATTATTAAATTGCAAAAGATTAAAGCGTAGTAAGGTAACAAATTAAATCATTAAAGTGAAATGAATAACTATAAAATATATAAAGAATTAAATAAAACTAATTGAAAGAATGAAAAAATTATTTGACTAAAGTGAACTAAAGAGCTAAATTAATTATTGAAGACTGGAAGGTTCAAAAGTTTTGAACTTTAAATTAAGTGAAATAAAAAGCTAGATCAAATTATTGGATTAGAACTAATTTCATATTTGTAATTATAAATTTAGGATTTCCTAAATTATATAATACACAATTATACATACAAAATGCCGATTTTATTCAAGATCAACATCCAATAAGGAAAAATAGGGAAGGAAAAGCATTAGCAGGGAATAATGACCAACAGAAAAAGGGAGCAATGAAGAGGAACAATGAAGAGGGATAGCACAAGCGGTAGGAGAAAAGGAGATATTTGGACCCTAAAGCAGCAAGAAGTGGTAGAGGAAGATAGATCAACAGCGAGCTAGCAACATTGCAATGAGTGGGAGATTTGGAGGTTGGACCTGAAAAGGAGAATGGAGAGTAGGAGAGGGATGACAGGGGAGATTGGAGATCTGGAGTGGAGGTTGGAAAGTTGCAAAAAAAAAGGACATATTAGGAGTTTACAGTTATGCATTTTTTGAAAAGTTTAGTCATTCAACTTTTAGGAATTTGCATTTAGTCATAGTATTAGCTGATATCAAAATTTGATACGAAACTAGCATATACAATACCATTTTTCAGCCAATATTAGATAGTATCATACGATAACCATTGCTCCCTACTCTTAATAAATAAATGTATAAAAAGAAAGGTAAAAGAGATAAACCTTTTTTGTAATTTAAGTAACTTCGAAAAAACTCCTTAATCTTTAAAATTCTTTAAAAATTTTAGTTTTCAATTATTTAGGAAATTTAAATCCCTTAAATTTTAATTTAATAATAACAATAAAATACATTTTTTAAATAAAAATATTTATGCGAGGATTCAACTCAACTCTTAAACTTAAATCAAATTAATTAAATTTAATTCAAACTAATAATTTATTATAATTATCTTAAAATTATCAATTTAAGTTGATTTGAATTAATTATGGTCAGTTTTTGTTAAGTTGCCACATTATCGATATTTGATTAATTAACGTCTAATATTCATATTGCAAGCATTTCGCTAACATTTTTTAACTAAAATTTAAGATTTTTGAAAAATAAAATTTATTATAAATTTTAAAAATAAATCCTTTATTTCTTTTACTATAGAAATAAAAATATTACCAAACTTTAATAAGTAAATAGTGTACTATACATCTATACTTAGTGATGAGTTAGGTGTTTCCAAAGAAACTTTGTCACTAATATTATATAGATGCAAAGAGTAAATAGAGAGAGATGGAGGCTATCAGCAGTGGAGGCAGCCCAAGTAAGAAGCTGACGACAAATTCAGAAGGTCAATTGAGGGAAGCCATTTTTCTTATTCTCTCTCTATGGCCTTCTTTGCAGCTAGTAATCCAGAATGACTGGGCTGGCTCTTTGTCTAACTGCCTTGCTGATCAGCTCACTTCTGACATCTTCTCATGTTTCACTTGCTCTAAAGGTTTTTTTTTCACATTCTCAGTATTTTTATTTATTTTTTAATTTGAGTTTTAATGTAACAATCTTTTCGTTTAGCTATTTGATTGTGGATGATTTTGATTCCTACGGTTATTTGGGGTCAAACTTTTCTAAATTTAGACGAGTAAGTTATTTAATTTATGCCTTTAAATTAGGGTTTTCTTGTCCCCTTTTAGTTGTTGACGATTGACTTTGCATCTTTGAAAATTATCTTTTTAACTATATTATTTTTAAAAATACTATTATGTGTAAAAATTCATCAAATTTCTTCCAGGTAATACATAAGATAACATAAAATCTTTAATATTAACTTTTGGTGACAGTTCGCAATTTCGTCATCAGAAGTAGAATTTTTGCGATGATTAACGTGAATCGTCGCAAATGAACTTGCAATATGAATATTAAACGTTAATTAATCAATATCATTAATATGGTAACTTAATAAAAACTTGACCATAGTTAATTAAATTCAACTTAAATTGATAATTTAAGATAATTATAATAAATTATTTGTTTGATTCGAAGTTAATCAATTCGATTTAAGTTTAAGAGTTAAGTTGAATCTTCATTAAACAATTTTTATTAGAAAAATGTGATGTTCATAACACATATATATATTTTTATTATTAAATCAAAGCTTAAAAGAATGAAATTTTCTTAAAAATTGAAAACTAAAAAGAATTTTTTAAAGATTTTTAAAGATTAAGGAGTTTTTCCAAATTTACTTAAATTACAAAAAAGGTTTATCTCTTTTACCTTTCTTTTTATACATATATTTATTAAGAGTTCGGGATCGTACTATCGAATATTAACTAAAAAAGGGTATTGTATATGCTAGTTTTGTACCAGATCTTGATATTGGCTGATATTAAGACTAAATGCAAATTCCTAAAAGTTGAACGACTAAATTTTTTTAAAAAAAATGCATAATCCTAGGATCCTAAAATGTCATTTTCTCATATAACTTTCCAACCTCCACTCCCAATCTCCAATCTCCTATGTCATCCCTCTCCCGCTCTCCGTTCTCCTTTGCAGGTCCAACCTCCAAATCTCGCTCATTACAACATCACTAGCTCGCTGCTAATCTATCTTCCTCGACCACATCTTGCTACCCTATAGTCCAAATATCTCCTTTCCTCCTACCGCTAGTCGCAATCCATCTTCATTGCTTCTTTTTTTGGTGGCCATTGTTCCCTGATAATGCTTTTCCTTCCTATTTTTTCCTTATTAGATGTTGATCTTGAATAAATTCTCAATTTTAGGCATTTTGTGTGTATAATTGTGTGTTATATTATTTACGAAACCTAAATTTGTGTTAGAAAAGAATGAGATTGAGGTTGTCCATTACTAAAGTTCATAAACATTTTTAGAATCTAATATTATTGACTGCTTCAACAAGTCCTTGTACTATAGAATTTCATCCCCTCAACAATGAATGCAAGCAGTTCGCATAAATGAGATCCAACATCCCTACATCCTATCTTTATAAAAGAGAGAAAAAAAAAGAAAAAAACCATGCGAGCCTGGATGCTAAATTATCTGTTAAACTTCAGGCTGAATATTGTAAATAAAGAAAGATAAGAGAGAGCCCAACTTTTGGTGTCTAGGTTCAATAGTTCATACATAAAAAGGTTAATAAAGCATAATTGTTCAAGTTCAAGGATTTACCATGAATATGACTAATCTGTAAATTCATTGTAGGAGGGTAGAATTTTAACAGCTAGCCATAAACAAAAATTAGCAAAAAAAATTATAACAGAAATTTTACCTCGCACAGGACTAGCCTATGCGTCAAATTTAGAGGGTTCAAGTAAGCTTGCAATAAAATATTTTCGATAGTAAGAAGATGTCAAACATTAAAAAGAAAACCACCTGTCTTATATATTGGTAAAATCTAATTCTAGTTTGTCTTTATCTTAACTCCTTAATATCGCCATAATTACTTTCTAATCACTCTTCATACAGAATCATCAACTTTTCTGCGCCTAAAGTATCATTGAGATACATAACCATATTTACATAAGTGGAAGTAGCAAAAATTGTATGCACTAGAGTGGGACATCATAGTTTAAATATTGTTAAGAAAAGTCATACCTTCTCAATGTGCCATCCTCTATCATGACATTAAGAGATAGCATGCCTTCATCAAGGATGTTTTCTAGATCATCAATATAAAGTGGTTCTGCTAAAAGAAATCGCAAAAAAAGCTAGTTTTTTTCAAGAAGATACATGGGAATTAGATTTTGTCAATCAACAATAACTAATAAACCAACAATCGCTAGTGGTGAAGAGGGGAAAAGAAAACCCCAATTTAAATGAACAAATCAAATAACTTAGTCAGCCAGATTCAGAAATTTTTGACCCTAAATAACCATATGAAACAAAATCGTCAAATAAGAAAAACACAATTAAATAGCAAAAAGAAAATATTTTACACAATCAAATAGCAAAAAGAAAATATTTTTACGTTAAAATCCAAATTAAAAATACATAAAACTACTGAGAATGTGGAAAAAAAAACCTTTAGAACAAGTGAACCACGAGAAGATGTTAGAAGCGAGCTGATCAACAAGGCGTTTAGATGAAGGGCCAGCCCACTCGTTCTTGATTGCAAGCTGCAAAGCATATCATTGTGAGAGAACAAGAAAAATGGCTTCCTTCAAGGGACCTTCTGATTATGCCGTCAGCTTCTTACTTAGGCCACTTCCACCGCTGATAGCCTCCATCTCTCTTTGTCTAGCCTTTGCGTCTATATAGTATTAGCGATGAAGTTTCTCTGAAAATGCCTAAGGTCCTGTTTAGTTGAGAGGTTAGTAGTAGAATGGGATGGAACATAACACACTTCCATCATTTGGTTGAGGGTTTCATGATAGAATGGAATGGAATAGGATGGAAGCGAAGGGTTTTATGTTACATTCCATTCCATCCTAAACAGTGAAAATAAGAAACCTCCGATTTGGGAGGTTTAGAATGAAACATAAACTAATAAACATATGCTACCTAATATACCCTCAATAATTTTTCTTATACCAATTATTTCTTCTATCCCTACCCAAACTCATTTATTACGGCCCACAAGCTTCACACACAGATATATCTATTGTGGTCCACAAGCTTATAATTTCCAAACTTCTCTTTCCGTTCTTCGTATTCTACCACTTCTTCTTCTCGTGTTGTTTATTGGTAAGGAAGCAAGAGAGGAGCTGGAGGACTTGGTCACCGATGAGACGCTTAGGATTACAGGGTATTTACTGGCACATATTTGCTGACACATTAGCTACCATCACAACCACTTAATTGCTTATTACCATCTCTCCCTCTATATATCTCTTCTTATTATTTTTCTTCTCATGCTATTTTTCTGTTGTTTCACTTGTGTATAAATGGGAAATTGCAGAGGTTTCAACTAGAATTTTGTTAGATTTGGCAATTATGGTGTGTTTGTTGTGTTCTCTATTCCATTTAAGGACTATGCTAAAAGAGTAGTATGTTTGGATGTGTTGGGCATTGGCAGTCATTGTAGAAAGGGAAGAGTAAGTCGCCATTATAGCATGGGAAGACCAAGTCGTCGGCTAGCAGTGGAGGAGTGTCTTCATCGGTCAGATCACAGGTAATAGAAAATCCTTTTTTTTTACTTATCCTCTCTCTAATGGCAGCTAGTCTATCATTAGATCACCCGATATTTATTATAACTCCTCGAGAATTGCTTCAGAACAATCCCAGAGTGTATCCGCATCATTACCTAAATACAATATTCGATCTTTATCCGACCAACTTAAGCCTCTGTCCACCACCACTTTATCCTCTATCTATGATCAAAATGCCCAATCCGTGTCTAACCCAAAGTATATGTGGGTATGTACTTTCACTAGAGGCAAAAAAGATCACAGTTTTCATATAATCCATGGGGATTGAGATTTAAGATGCTTTGCGAGGAGGTTGAATGGTAGTGATTATGGTGAAAGTGGTTTTTATGTCAGTTCTTGAGCTAATCACATATACAGTGTGTTGTGAAAAATGCTCTCTTGATACTCAATAGCCTGAAACTAATAGAAGACTCATCTTTTTTCAATTGGATTAAGAACCAAAATTTGTTTCTTTTAGAGACCATATTCTAGAATATCACAATGAATTCATTGAAGTTTAGGAGGCAATCCTTTTTTTCTTTGTTTTGCAAGTCATTTTAACTCTCTTCACCATAAACACCTTCAACGTTATCTCTTCCTCTTTGTCGAAACCTTCTTTTTATCCTATTTCTGTTCATTCTCAAATTTTTTGAGCAATATGTGTTCGTTGCTTTTATTATTAGATGTGTTTTGCTTTGGGTGAGGAGATTGTACTCTTATCTGTTTTAGTTCACTTTACATATGGGTTCACACATATAGGTTAACCCATTGTTCACTTTACACTAAAGTGAACATTATCTATTTTGGCTCACTTTACATATGGGTTGAGCTGCTAAAAATGCCAATTATTTAATTTGAAAGGCACATACATATAGGTCAATGCTGTTGTATACTCTTGCAGGTGCATTCAACATAATGTAATACAATGATCCATTCATTTTACCATATCTCACTCATTTTATATGTTGTGTTATCTGAATTTGGGGTGTTTTTTTAATCATTGTTGTCTTCTTTGTTTTTGTTTTCCTATTACTTTACTTGACATTTCAGTGGGGGAGTGATTCAGATGAAGCTTCCCTTACGTTGCTTCTCGTTGCTTTTATAACACCATATATAAATGGACATATCTATGTCATATTTGTTATATTTTGATTTTCATAATCTAAAAACTACTCCTAGTTTTATTTTTTATACATTATCAATGAAGGTAATCGAATGAATAATCAAAAATGAAAATTGATTCGTATACATCAATTAGCGCTTGTTCATGTTGCTTGTCTTGTGATATATCGGTGGGTGTTACATAAGAGACATGTGAAAGAAAAATTTCAAATGCTTACACCATCGAAGAGATTGCAATCAAAGGAGAGTATCATACGAAGAATTTTATTTCATTCTAATGGGAGAAATGTAATTAGAATGCAGCCTAAACCATTTGTTGAATTACGTGATTTATTAACTAGAAAAGATGTGCTTCGACCCACTGTAAATACAACTGTTGAAGAACAAGTAACGAAGTTTTTATACATATTAGGGCATAACGTTACCAATTGGGAGATTACATTGTCTTAGATTCGATCTGGGGAAACTATAAGCCATCATTTTCATAGTATTTTGAAAGCAGTTATACAACTAGAAAAAATGTTTCTAAGACAACCTAACGTATTAGAAACCCCATCGGAAATATTAAACAGTAGTAGAATCTACCCATTTTTAAGGTGATTTTCTTTTCTTAACTTAGTATAATTATATTAAACACATAGAATATTTGATAATAATATGTTTCAATGCCAAGATTGTGTTGGTGCAAATTGACTGTACACATATCCATATGAAATTACCTACTTGAAGTGCTCCTGGGGGAAAGGATTATCCAACACAAAATGTATTATATGCTTGTTCTTTTGATATGAAGTCCACGTATGTATTGGCTAGGTGGGAAGGAGCAGCATCTGATTCACAGATTATGAAAAGTGCACTAACTAGGCAGTTCTCACTTAAAATTCGCCAAGGTAAAAATAGAGCTAAAATCTTATTAACTAATAAATGTCATAAATTACATTTTGACATAGTTTTATTCATGATAGGAAAATACTATCTTGTTGATGCTGGATTTATGTTGAGAAGTGGACTTATTACACCGTATAAAGGGAAACGATATCATTTGAAAGAATATTCAAAGAATCTTCCATGAAATGCTCATGAATTATTCAATCATCGACATTCATCATTGCGTAACATTATCGAAAGGGCATTTGGTGTGTTGAAAAAATGGTTCTCAGTTATAGCATCCACCACATAACCATCATATGGCATTCAGACTCAAAACAATTATTATGGCATGTGTCATTTTGCACAATTTCTTGATTGGTGCAGATCCAGATGATCCAATTCTTAATGAAGATTAAAATGGAGGGGAAAATGATAACCAAGATCGGTATAAAGATGATGAAGAAGATGATGCACACAGTGGAGAAATTATATGAGATAATATGGCTACTCATATATAGGCTGATTATACTTTAGGATTGCCACATTGCAATATGATTTTATATTGCTTTAAAAAATTTTATTGGCTACTTGTTTCTAAATATGATGCTATTTATTAGTACTGTTAATGTTTTTACATGCAGTTGTGCCTTTATAATGTTTATTCATTATTTTGGCCTTTTATATTATTTAGAAATATTTAAAGCTTCAATATTGTGTATGTTTTTTATATAAATTTCATATTTTGTAGCTAAATTTGTAACATACAAAATGCCACCCTAAAGGGAGTCGTGCTTTTGGAATCAAGCTATGGATGATGCTTTGGTTGACACATACTTACACCAGCAGCGACAAGGCAATCATGTTGGTGGGACTTTCACAATGCATGTACTTGATACAATTGAAGCTAAACTAAAGGAAAAATTTTCCAAATAAAGGAATCCATAATGAAAAAATAAAAAATCGGAACAAGATTATTAAAAACAAATGGAGTAAGTGTTTTGATTTATTTTCAAATGGAGGTGGAGGATTTACATAGAGTTCATTAATAAATATGTGGACTGCTGAGCTAGCAGTATAGGAGACTTTGATCCAGGTGAACTTGTTTATTATTTTGTTGGAAGAAAATAAGGTATATGGTGTGATTATTCATAAAGTTTTTTTTAACAGGCTAAACCAGAGACTACTGAGTGGAGATAGAAGTCTTTTCATAACTACGAGAAGATGGTAGAGATTTATGGACGTGATAGAGTAATTAATGAGCATGCTGAAATAGCACAAGAGATAAGAAGGAATACTATTTATGTAGATAGTGGGTTTTCCAACACCATAGATGAAAATGATGACATGTGGACTCATAATGACTTAAATTTTAAAGACAATGTAACGATAAATGGTGATCACACTGAATCTCTAATGGGAATGCCAGCTCATTCACAATATGCAAACCCAGGAACATCACAGAAAAGGAAAAACAGGGCAGATGATGGTGAAGATGTAATCAAAGATGACCTTCAGACAGTTGCAAAAGCTATTATAAAATCTACTTCATTGTTAGTTAAATTGCTTCCCATTTCAAATGAAGAACTTTATAATCATTTGGTAGAGTTAGGATTGGAAGGATCAAAATTGTATGAAAGTTATCTTTTCGTTATTCATAGGCCTGATGAAGTTAGGGTATTACTTAGTGCACCAATAAGTATTCGGAAGCACATGTTGGACTTTATGATGTCTTCTTAGGAATAGAAGATAGGTGTAGTATGTGTTGATGATTGGAGTTAGGTTCTTTTCCTTCTACTCAATGTGTACATTTTGTCAGATATTTCTGTATATTTTGTGGATGAATTTATCACGAAGCCATGTAATTGAGGGAACTATGAGAAATTTACTTAATAAAAGGTGTTTCTGGTTATTTTGCTTCTCTTTTACAACAATCTAGCAATTTTAGTTCCTTGGAAAACTTTAGTTACTTGGAAATTTGTTATTCACACTAGTTTTTGATAGGTACACCATTTCACTCTCTGATCATTAGGATTTTGGTGAGATAATGCAAGCAGTTCCTATTGCATACATTTACTTGTGTTTAATGTATTGGGGCATTTGCATGTTGCTTTGGTCATGATTGTGCTCTAAACTTTATAGGAACTTGTGGATTTCTTACACAATAGTCAAAACATCCCTATAGTCTTGTAATCCTTGGGTTGTATTGCTTAACATTCTATCTCTGTGTTTGAGTCTCATTTTGATGGGATCAAATCATATATATTTGATGTAATGTGCTTGTTTCTCATCTAAACTATCAGCATATATATACAATAAGGAGTTTTTTTTGTACTTAGCCTAGTCAATCTAGTCTCTTGCTCTTTATGTAGTCACTGAAGTAAATGGAAGCATTTATTAAGCAATATAGTAATCTATTCTCTTGCCCATGACACTGACTTTCCACCTCAAGAATGTCATGATGAGCAAGTATATGTCCAAATTTGTAAGTGTGAAATTTGAACATAGTTTGGCTTGTATAGTGGAGTGCCTATTTAAATTATTATGATGAAATATCTTACTTTTGTAGTCCACTATTTCAACTCATACGAGCATTATTAAATCCTAATATTGTGAATGGCAACATGGATTTGATTAATGATTAAATGAAACAATTTTGGCTTTATAATTTGATTTTGAATTTCTGCATTCTGGACATCATTTTATGCGGTAGAGTAACTAGAAAAGGTTTAGCAGAAAAATTGTAAATAATTAATAATATTTTTATATTATTTCTCCTTATGCTAATAATAATTTGTATATTATTAATAATAAATTGTATATAAT